>JABFQD010005039.1:0-11094 GCA_022817045.1 Psix sp. ZL-2020
GCAATTTTTCATTATATTGATCCCTTTTTTCATTGACATTTCATTATTTCACTCTAATGTAAAGATTAAGTTGTTGATCTCATAAACTGATTCCCATTAAAACATTCATATTAAAAGATATTTATACGGCGAAAAAGATATGTAATTATTTTGCATTTTCGACTCAATTCATCATTTTACGTAATTAAAAGTAATGTACCATAAATGATAAAGTGTAACTTAAATTATGTACTGAATTATACGGGAAGAAACCATTTGAAACATTTTTCCCAAAAGAATGATTATATGAAATCATGTTAAATCAATAATCATTGGTTCCTATGGCACAACTTGTGAATTCATGTTTGATTGATAGAAATATTTATGTATAAGATATTATATTTTCTTCAATATCTGTACCACGAGTATGATTTTCTCGATATTCAGTTATTTTCAATAATTTTCACTGAAAAAACACAACTATTTATAAAAATCGATCTTTACTATGTTTTATGTATTAAAAGTTCTCAGTAGTAAAAACAATCATTTTGATATCAAAATACGATTTTATGAGTCACTATTATACGCGTTTTTCATATTTCACTGACAACTTGAAAAGCCGTATTGTTATTGGCTAAGCTGAAAAGTTGCAAAAAAAATCATCGATTACTTTACGTCTAAACAATTTTATCATCGAACACAAGTACTATTCAATCAGTTTATAATATACAGTTAAAAAAAAGTTGACTTGACAGAAGATAAATATAGAAATTACACATAAAAAATGCAACATATTAAATCATATATTAACATATACACAAGCTTTGCAAACTCTAACCGCTAAAAACACCAGAATGGATTTGAAATAAAAGATCATTTTTCAATTTTGTTGTCAAATTGAAAAATTGCATTTAAAAGTGACTGCCTTAAAATGAATTTTTGTTCCAAAATGATTGACATATTTAGTCTATTTTTGAATTGTTCATTTTATTATTATCTTTTTCAAAGTCTGTTTGAAAAAATAATGCTGATTTTGTGTGAGCACTTAGCTGCTGTTTGGAGCGAAAGTATAATAATGAAATATGTGTACCTGTCCTACGACAACGACACAGGGAAGAACACGTTGCGCCAGAAAAAATCGCAGCTATTTGTTGTCTCGGACGCATCTGATTCGCGTCCGAACTTGCCGTTAAGTGATGGCAAACTACATTTAGTCGCGAACCGCCGCGAGCAGGGTAGACACAACGCACGCGCACGCATTCGTGACACAAATCCGTTGCGAGCCGCCGACGTCGCCACCCTATTACCCTGGTCTTCCATTGCTTTTTGCGATAACCGATAAAAACTAACACAAATTTACGAAAATATCACGATCTAATTTCAAAAATACACCGCTTTTGATTTTTATTGAAACGAACAATCTTTGCAAAATGTATTTATTCGCAACCAGAAGTTGCAACTCAATTGAGAGAAACAAATTTGACGAGCATTTGTTGAATGTGATTTTTGCAAATTTACGATGTTTTGCAAAGTTGTACGTTATATAAAAAATTTGATTTTGTGACAATGACCAGCAAAACGATGATTCTATTTGTAAAGTTTCAAATAGTGACCTACAATGTAAAAATAAAAATATGCTTCATTTTAAGACACAATAGAAATATTATTATATATATCTAAGACAAATTGGAGCGAATGTCGTTTCGTAATATTAGTTTTTTTATTTATTTCAACCAATCGGAAGTTCATATTTTCGTCAACTTTGAAACTCCATATATAAGAACATTTTTATTGATTGAATTTGTTTATATGTTTGTCGATTTAATAACAATTTATTTGATTGCATAAATTTATATAATTGATTTGAAAATGATAAAATAACGAAATATAAATAATTATAATAAAAATAAGAACAAGCATATTATTAATAAATATTTGAAAAAGAATTGCCAAGTTCAAGATCAAATTTATGAATTTACTGTCAATAAAATGTTGACAGTAATGTTATTAAAGTTGATTGCGTTTAATAAAAAGGATTAACAGAAGTAAATGAATAAACGAACGTAAGTAATGAAGAAATCGTATCCTGATAAATATCTGAATGAACGAAAAGTTATCAGAAAATGAGGCAGTGTCAATCTCAAGTTAGCAACTACAGTTTCTCATTTCCGCTCTTAATGCTCAGATTTTTTCTGCCGAGTTCAGTGACCAGTTTTCTGTTTTTCATTGAGGAAAATATCACAGTGTAATTCATTTCGATTCATAAGAAAAGTGTTGCACAGATTAAAAGATGATAAAAATAAATGATCACAAAAACCGCGATTAAAAATTTCCAATGTATAAATAAACCATAATAAATTGCGTCACAAAGCTATTTTACTATATATGACATTTTCAATCTTCACAAGATCAGTAGAATAGTATTATATTTCATTTCAACGTTCATCAAAAGTTTCTTCTGAGTTCCTGAAACATAAATACTACAATGAAATTAGCCTCATTGAAATGCGCTGAGTCACTTTGTGAATGGCGCAAACACATTTTTTGTATCAAATCACTCGGCTTTCTTATCGCGTCGATTTTGTCAAAATAATTGCACGAATAAAAACGATCCTTCGGCTATATCATTGCTCGAAAGAATGTCACTTATTTTTGCCGAATTTTACTACGTAAGAAAAGTGCGATAAAAATGTTGATTAAGTTCTTCTGAGAGTATTTTCTCCGCTGGCATTAAGAGACGATACATTTTCTGTACAAAAAATCCCACTAAAGCCATCAGGACGAAAACAGTGAAAATTGTTCGATGGCAAAAAATTGCTCCAAGTATCGAGTTGGAAATACCATTCAAAAGTTTAAATTGGATTTTGCAAATGTTAAACCGGATTGTTCATTAATTAGAATATCCTCGGAGAAATACGAATACTGGAATTCATTAAAAAGTATCATCCGTCTTTACGTAATTGAAGTTTTTCGATGTATAAGATTAAAAGAACAATTGTTCAATGAACATTGTGAATCGTAGCAAAAAACCCTGGTTAACTTCGACTCGTGCAAGAGAGGGGTAAAATATATGTCACTCTACCCGGCGAGCCGCATCCCCAATCGATACACACGTTCCGTAACTTTTCTCAACAATTTTGGATAATATTGATTCGATGGATAAATATTGTAACACGGACTTAAATATCTTGAACGATGCATTTTTAAGAAAGAATAATTGATCAAAATGCATCTCACTTTTCAACTCGCCTAACTCGCAGTTCAAAATCAAAATACCCAAATTGAAGTCTGAAATGTTGATTCGGTCACGTGACAAATTGGAGAGTGCTAAAAACTAATTTTGCTGTTTTGATTCGCGAGTGAAAAATAGGAAAATATATGTATATTTTTCAGCGACGAATACGATATTCTTTGAAATAAGAAATCAAATTTTCTGCGACTCGTCTTTGTAGGAGTTGCTTGATATATTTGTCAACGTAAAGATGTCGCAGTTGGCGAACTTTTCATATTTCATTTGGTCCATTTACGAGGGTGATAGAAAAACAGGATATTCCTATAACAAACTCATTAATCACTCGACAAAGAAGGTTGATTTTCGCTATGAAACATCGCATCTCCTATTTATGCTTGAGTTACGATTATAAAATTGTACTGCGCGAGAAGCATCGATATCCTATCCGTAACGAAAATTAATAAAAGACTGGAAGCGTTTAACGTAGCGTTTATAAAAAATTTCCGGTTTTTTGATTTTCCAATATCCGGACAAATTGAGCAGTTGAATAAAATCTCTCAATTAAAAGCTGCATCAAACAGGAAGGAGGTGCAAATATTTGTCTTCATACGATAAAACTGGAATAAATAAAACTTATTTATTGCATTTTTATATTTACACTACATTTTTCGTGAGTTCGATTTGCCCGGCAAGTTGCTAACCTACTTGCGTTAACCCTTAAAGTCCCAAGTCAGTACTTGGTATTGATTTTATTTCAACTGTTTTAATCTATTATTTATATTGATTCCCCTAAATTCTTTGTTGCAGTAGTCTCATGTGAAAATGTTGAATGTTGACAAGCTGTTTTGTCCGTGTGAAATCTTCAACATTGAAGATTGCTTATTTATACAAGCATCGATTCTAAAATCCGATAGTTTAGATATTTTATTTTCGTCGGTATTGATACTTGTTGGATGCCTTTATAGTGTCTCTGAACATAGGCCGCGACCGAGTGGGTGGGGGTGAAATTCACGTTGTTTCTACGGCGACGACCTAGTTTCTCCATCCAGGATGAATGGTTCCTGTTCTGCTTCTTCGCGTCACCGATCTCAAACTAGGTCAATCCCGGCTCTTTCATTTTGTCGAGCTCACACTGAATCGCCGTAATACAACCCCAACCCCTCGCCACCTCGAGCGTTTATTTTATGCTATCGAATTCAATGCCATAGCGAGAAGTCAAAATTATGTCATTCATCAATCAATCGCATTAATCCCAGGTGGACGATTAATAACGTATCAGTGCAAATGTTAGTTCGTCCAATCAGCGCAACTATAAACAGTTTATTACTAGATTTCGAGTGCTTTTTAATTATTCTTAATAAAGTACGTTTTTAGACAATGAAATACCCCTTTTTCGAAAGGCTAATGGAAAGGTATAGGAAAAATGATAAGTCGAGAGAGAAAAATTGTTTGCATTTTTATACAAACTCATTTAATTTCCATGAAAGCATGTTGCCTCTTTGTCGAGATATAAAAATTTAGTAGCGCTTTATTTTTATGTCAACAAGGATACGGAAATCCGTGGCATAACTAAATGAAACTTCGTCGACCAATTTCCTGTTGCGATGCAAATATGAAAGATATTTTAAGAATGAGACGCTTCTTTTGCATAACAACGAAAATTCATTAATGATTCGTCATAGGAATTGAGAGTATGAGTGAATGAAAATGAAAGCCGTTTTATCATCAATGACAGTCTGTTTGCGCCGTGATGTGGCGTTTTCAGTCTTCTACGCGGTTGCTGAAACGATATTTCTTGTCAATGAATTAGTACAAAAATGAATCAGCGTACAATTTATCAAAGAACAATATTCGCGAAAAGCGACGTTTCAAAGTGGATGACATAATTCTATTTCATTAGATTCAACTTTTTGCTCCAGGTTTATTCATGGTTATTTTTGTTGAGAAATTATAGATAACAAAATTCCTGTTTTTTATCACAGCGCTTTGTTGAGAAATGAAATTTCCAAGAGTGAAATTTTAGTCATTTTCGTTTCTAAAAAAGCCGTTCAATGATTCATCAATGATTCTAATCCATTGAATGAACGACACGTGAATGAAATCTGATAATTAAGGTTCGTAACGGGGTTGTGGCCTTGTTTTTAATGTTATGGTGTTCGAGGCATTTTAGTGGTTGCTAACAAGCGCTGGAAGTCAACGTGCAAGGGAAGCCTCGCTGAGGCCAAAGGGGAGGTTGCGAGGGAGCCGTATGAACGGAAAACCGCTCAATGGAACGAGCTGGAGACTCGGATACGAATGGGGAGGAAGACCCATTGAAGAGTCTGCACGAGTCGTGCGCGCGCGCGCGCGCGCGCAACTCGGCGGTATTGAGCAAGGGAGACGCAACCCTCAAGCGGCCGCTCGCATTTTTGCATTTCACCACTTACTTTGTTATTCATAAGCTCGTTTATCATTTATTTTTTGTCGACTCCAACTTCATTATTTGACGACTCAGCTCGCCGAGTTTGCAATTGTTTTTGCTCCAATGAAATTTGCAGAAATTCTCGGACAAATTCCAGACTCTCGTATTAAATTCCGTTTATGCAATGTAAAACACCGCAGTCCGCTTTGTTCGAATGTAATTGAATTCGAGCTCGAGTGTTTTTGTGGATACAAAAATGATAGCGGCAGATTATCTAATTTTCAACTAAGTTTTTGTGTCACTCTTATTGCGAAATTAAATTCAAATAGCTTTTTCAGATGAAAGTGAATGACACTGTTCTTAATATTTCATGAGCTGAAATTTGTTGGTTATTTGGATAGTAATGATAAAGAAAACATAAATTATGAACCAAGTTGACTTTACATTTCAGAACAGATGAAACTTTTGTTTCAGGCTAAATAAGGCGAAGACATGCTTCAGTGAAATATAATTTCAGTCCATATATGTTTATATATACTAAGACGAAACATGTTTTGATAAGTTGATACATTTGTTGAGTTTGCAGATAAACATGGATGAAAGATAAATAAAAAGTGTTGAGAAATGAATAAGCATTGATCGACGTGTACTATCGTTATCAGGATCAGTTCTGTCTCTAAGTAATTGTCTATTAGACATAGACAGACAGTGGAGTAACAGCTGCGATAAGCTGATTTATTAAAATATCGTTTGGCATTAATACGAGACGTATTAACGATCTTCCGTCTTGTTCCTTCTATTCGTCTTTGTCTTCGTCTTCAACCGTCGTCTATTAAACCGGATGTACGACAATATTAAGGCTTTCCTGCGGAAGTACTTTGAATGGATATTTGAGAATGTGTGTATGAGTTAAGCAAAAGTCGCTGTGAATCCAAGTCAATTACGTTCTAAGGCGTGAGACTCGGCTGATTTGGAATTCTAATTTCATTTTCATAAAAATCACTCGGACATGCCGGATTATTTGTGATCCAACCTGAGAAAACTCGGCGGCTTAAGGTTTTGTCAAAATAACACATGTCACTAAATGAGAAAAGATGTTCTATAAACAATGGAGAGTGTCAAACTTGAATGATGCTTTGTTTTCTATTTTTTCTTAATTAATCGATGTCTTCTTTTGTTCGCCTTTGGAAGAAAAGTTGCGTGCTTCCGGATTTCCAACCAGAAGCAGATTGTTCGATGCAGGTCACGTATAGGAAACTGTGTGTTTTTGTTCGCTTGGACTATCTCCCGCAAGGCGTAACGAATTACAGACAGATGCATCTGCTTAAATAGATATTCCGACATTTATTTCCATACAGGAAGGAAACACCTGGGATCGGACAATCTACTTCCGTTTTCGTAGAGGTTCCGTTGAAACTCACGTTGCTATCTTATAGAAAAAAGTTGGCTGACTAAAAAAACAAAATTGTTCATGCAGAAAAGACAGATTTTAGATTTCACACTTTTGGACAGTCTTTAAAACACAATTCTTTTATACAGTTAAAATACGATTCAACGCCATATGTAAAATAACGTTGAAAAGTATTGAAATTGGAGGGCATAATTTGTTAGTGTTTATTTATTCAAAAGAATGCAGATGTGTTAGTGTAATTTTTTGGTCGTATTATCATAAGATAAAAGAAATTTTTATTCAACGATATCTGCAAAAGAAAACTATGAAAAGTGCAAAAAAGACGAATAAATTGTTCAAACACTGCTGAATATTTTCTTATGTTAAACGTACATAGGTTGAAATTTCGAAACTACGAGGAGTGTTTTTCGAGAGAAAAGGATTTATTATTTTAGCAATAAACTCATTACGCACGCTTTTTCACACAAATAAATGTTCAAATTATTTTGCTGAAGGTTATTTATTCTTTATGATTATGTATATGAATACAAATGTAAAAAAAACAAAAAAATCATAGTATTTATATAATTTGATATATTACAATAGTACATTATACAACAAGGGCGTAAGACGAGCGATTATTTTACACCTTTAAGAATATACTAACTCCTGAGGTAGTAAAAACCTGTTTTAAGAACAAATGTGACAAAAAGTTATTCAATTGTATATATTTTCTTTCTTTGTTTTCGCATAAAAACTAAACATATTTCGGAATTTATGTAAACATTTTCTTTTCATCAATGAAAGTATGTAATCGAAAAACACAGGTTTCCTCCCTAATGATTAAAATGGAGGCAAATATTTAAAATATAAATAATAATATAAATAAATATAATAAATATCGATCGTCAAAATCTAATTGCAAAAATTAGTACTTTAATTTGGAATATTTTATCTATAATTTCTTCACTCATGGAATTAATGGTATTTTTTTTATCATTAAATAATCACAATCTTGATATTTTTTAAGTTCCCTGGGGACGAAAACAGCGGTTTTTGTCATCTTATGATGAAATAATATATATATTTCGTACTTGGAAGCCGCATGAAATAAGTTTTTATGAACTTGTGTGCAAAAACAATATAAATTTTTCGCACTAGGGCGTTCTTTTTCGCACGATTTTACGAATGAAAAACACACTCTTGTATCGGAATGTACTATTTTTTCAAAAGAGCCGAAAATTAATGTTTATGATACACCAAAGGTTACATTTCAGTCATTTCACAACACGCTTTTGTTTTTTTCCCTTATTATATGCAATATTTTAATTTCAAGTTTCTTTTTTGTAAATTATAAATTCCAAACACGAAGTATAATTTTCCAGTCTTGAATCAAAAAAGATGAATTTTATCTTATTTTAAATTTAGAACATTTAAATATATGTAATGCATATACGCAATATGAACAGGTCAGGTACATGTGTAAACTTTAATTATAGAATATTTTCAATCTTTCATTATAAAGAACAATCATGCAGAACTAATAAATGACGAAACCATAGTGGGGAACACGTTTTAAATAACGTTAGCCATGTGTATGCATATTACTTTTATGCAAAATTATTAATAAACGTTTTAAAAACAGTATTTCCAGTTATCGTTTAAAACAATTTAGAAACTCGCTATAGCAAACATTTTAATTATAAAAAAGCATTTATTTATACGGAACTTCTCTAACGTTTTAAAAAAGATATTTCAAATTATAAAATGCGTATTTCAATATTTCAATGAACATTGGATCGTATTTTAAAATAAAGAAAGGTTTTATTTTAATTATATGTGTTTCAATTTAAAACATCGACATTTTAAATGTCAAAAAAATCATTTAATATTTTATTTTATAACATTTCTAAAATGCTAAAACAAACATCAGTTTTTGTACTGTTTTGACTTAAATACCCAGTGTCAATAATTATTGTTTTTAGTCCTACGATCTATATGAAATACGGAAACAAATTTTAAACATTAATATTTAAATAATAAAATGTAAATATACGAACAAAAATGTCTATTTTAGTAAAAGTGGTTCTTTTTATTGGTAAGCTTGGAAAGTGTCACTTTCCGTAACGTTATCACTATTTGGTTTTCTCTTCTCTTTTGATGAAATTAGTACATTACGCTATTAGGAAAGAAAAGGGGAAATTATTCATTCATAAGCATGCTGAATGAAGTAAAGTCGAATTTTGTATTGTCACGATTGAATAATTGATATTTCTCCTCAGTTTGTAGGACACTTTTCGCTCAAGGAATCATTTAAGAAATGTGTTTTACACTCGGAATCCGTACGTAATTAGTACATTACGTTCCAAGGCTTGAAAAGTCTTTTTTTCGACGAGTGTAAAATTTTCAACCTTGCATTCGGCGAGATGAAGGTTTTCCGGGCAGTGTAACGTACCATTTTTTTTGTACCGAGAGCATTGAAAAATGTGTTTTCAATACATGATTTTGTCGGGAAAAGAGAAGGTCTGAAAAGAGCTCTTTTTGTCACTTGTGCACAACAATATTCCTATTGCGGTACTACTTTTAGTACCGCAATGAGTCTTTTATAGAATGATTTATTGTCGCTTTTTGATTGGTCAGCACAGTATGCATAATATGTCGTTGTGCACTTGTGACAAAAAAATTATTTCGCACTCGGGCGTAATGGCCGCTATTACTTACTAATATAACATAATTTATATTGCGCTTTCATTCTTGTCCAAAATCATTCTTTTTTATACGGTCACAACACGCCCTTGTATCAAAAGGTATTACTCGACACTACCAGCGCATGGAAAGTGTATCATTTTGACCCTTGGGCTTATTAACCAACTACACTTGATATATAATGTACTGAAACTAATGAAAAATACATTATACGTACCAGACACAGAATAATTGCAAGAGCGATTATTTCATTAAGTACAAATTAATCTTTTTATGATTATTTTTTTTATCAATTTTAAGAATATTATATAAATTTTAAAAAAATAAAATACAATTGTATCATCGCCAACTTAGGAAACAAAAAAATATATAATACATACATTTTTTAAATAATGTTTTCAAAAATGAAACATTATACTACAAAATAATTCTTTCGTGTTATAAATTAAAATATAAATATTAAATTAAGTAACTTTTAGTTGACGGTTACATCGGATGTTATTAAGGTGAAACGAGAATTTTTTTATTTTATGTTTCACACTAAAAGAAAATTTATCTTTGTCTTCTTTGCATTTATATAACTGGTGTATCACCATAATGTGTCAATGTTAAAATATTCATCTTCTATATTTATTTCGATTTATTTCTCGCAAACTAGGACGGTAAAAGCAATTTCCATTTGAATCATAATCTTAATAATATGTTTTTATGAAATTATAAGTAATTTCAAACTAAATTTATTCAGGTTTTTAATTATTTTTTTAATTCTTAATATAAATTTCACATATATTTATGATACTGAAGAGTTATGTTAGAATAATTTATTCAGCAAATTTATGCCAATGATTTATCAAAATAATCGAAGTTTTATAAATTCAAATTAAAAAATGAAAGACATAATAAAATAATAATGAAAAAATAGAATATACAAATTGAAAAACTAAAGTTAAATCTAAAAAACTACATCGTTTTTTTTAATGGTTTCTATAATTATTATTTAATTTATAAAACGATTGCAATAAAATAAGTATTTTAAAAGAATTTATTGTAGTTATTTACTGCAGCCTATAAAATATTTGGTATTAATAAATGCAAATTCGTATTTAAATGATAAAATGAAAAAAATTGAAAAAAAACATTGATTCATTATGTATGTATGTTCTATATTAAAAGTTCGATGAAAAATATATTTTTTAATTCACATATTTTAAATATTTTATTACAGTTATATAAAAATTATAAATAATGGTTATTGAAAATGTCAAAGCTCAATAGACTTATGCAACTATACATTTTTGTCTCCAGTAATAAATTGTCTCTAGTGCGTATAGGTGACAAACGTTAAATGAAAAATTGAAAATATATTTTTCATCGAACTTTTAATAT
>JABFQD010005040.1:0-11093 GCA_022817045.1 Psix sp. ZL-2020
CTCGTCGTCATCGTCCTCGTCGCTACTGGCCGCTGGTGCCGCAGCGATCGGTGCTTGGGCGATGGTGTTCGAAACAGCTTCGCCCGCTGACTCTGGCAGCACGGCCGCCGCCTGGCCCTCCGGAATATCGTCGCTCCCTTCGCTGTCTTCATACGAACCGGCATCTTCCGCGGTCTCGACGTTTTCGCCGACTAAACCGTCTTGTCCATGGGCTCCACTGTGCCCTGCTGCATCCAGGTCTGCTTGCACTGACGCCGGAATCGTCTGCACAGGTTGCACCTGCACTCCTGAACTTGGTTGCGCTGGCTCAATCGCTGAAGTCTCTTCATCATCATCCTCGTCATCATCGTCTCCTGGAAATAAAATATAGTTTTGCATTGAAATACCAATACATATTAATTGCTATCAGTTATTAATATTGCAATTACAAGTGTTTACAATGTAATGTTTTGCAATAATTTAACAATATAAAATATTCAACCAATTAACAAACGCGATATTTTATTTACTATACCAATGAAATCATTAATTAAGAATGTAATTGCAATTAGGAAGTGTGAAAAAAGATTTATGAATGTGTATATAAATTTCTTCAAAGATAGATGTATTTTTGAAATAAGTTAAAAAGAAGACATTTTCTTTTTAACTGCAGTGCTTTGTGTTATGAACTCAAAAAAAAAGAAACAATACTCATCAACATAAAATTCCATAAATATTCAACGAGAAACAGTTAACGATTTAAAAGCTTATCTCCGACAATTATCATATCTATAAAAACCAACTGAACTCTAACAAGCGCCTCTTTCCTCAGATTAAAAAATGAAACCTCAAAGACTTCCTGCCCCGTAACTACATTTCGAAGGTGAAAAGACATCTACTTCCCACAAGCGAGCATGAAAACGCACTTTATGCTATAACAATAATGTTAATTTGAGATATGTATTCTAGGTAATTATCGCGTGGATCTTGGGAAACGTGCGAAGAGGTTTCTTCTTCGTAATTGAAAACTGTTCTTCAACCAAGAGTGATTGTTTCTGACATTGAATTGGTGTTCTAAGACAAACGTCAAGTCATCGTTGGAAGAAAAGACAGCCGCCGGTCGTGGTATCCGTGGTTGACTGACTTTTCCAAACTTTCAATTGTAATTAGAAACCGCACCAAAATAAGGGTCAGCGGCTTGTGTGTTGCACGCCGAGTCAAGATTGCGTTTCATTGACAATCCCATTGTGCAATTTCTAATCGACCATCTGATTGCGCCCGCTTAGATTTTAATTGACTTCTTTTCTCGACAAATGAGTTTCTCGCTACAAGTTTAAGGTCAAAACTGGTCATCGCTACTTGCGACCATGATCGTGAGAGAAAGTTACGCCACATAAGGGACGGTTTCTTGTACCAATTAATACCTTTTTTAAGAAGTTTATCTTAAGAAGATCTCTATTCGAATACAAGAGAAAAACGTTTTACCATTACCGAGCATTAAAACTGGAGCGACATCCGTTTTAAATATTTATAGACTCCTGGATGTTACAAATAATAGACGAAGACTTGCTCAAAGAAAACATTTGCATTGAGATTAAGATTTTTCAACCTACTGTTCAAATTGCGAACAGAGGTTGCGAACGAGTCAGATTGAGGACAGAATTTAAGGGGTATCGTCTTAGGTATATATGAAGTTGGAAATTTGAAAACGATCCGAAGGGGCCTACTTAGGATTTAATCTCATGCGAGACCAACACGATGTCCAAAACAGTTAGTCGCCCATTGACGACACGGCAAACAAGTGGGCCAACGGCCATTCGACGAGATAAGCTATAAATAACCTTGACCTATCATAAAAGCAAGTCATAAATAACCATCGAAAGGTCCAAAGACCCGCTTTCACCCAAACTGCCAAATTTCAACTGAGCCCTACTTAAGTGCCTTACTTTTTTTCCGCCATATTTTTTTGACGATTTTTTCTTTGCGAGAAAAAAAAGAAGAAAGAAATATTTTTTTCAAGCGGCAATTCGGCAACTAACAAGGCCCTGGTATGTGTGTCAGAAAGGCAGAAGTGGCGCGCTAGAAATTCTTGATGAGAACGACGTACCGGCGTGGATTATGCTAATTCGGGTAGACTTGGAGCCTCGGGTACCGTTAGAATTTGCACAAACAGCAACCGCTCGTTGACCGTGTCTTTCGCACGAGTCATATGGGGATAACGGTGTTTAATCCGCCGCTGAGGAATTCACGAATATGCGAAGCGCCATTTGAACGGAAATTGCACCCGGAATTTGCACCCTGGGAACCAGCGTTTCCGCCGGCTCATCTTTCATCTTTGGCCTTTCTCACGACCTGCGTGTCGAGCATTGTTCGAACCAGGGAGAAGTCTTGGCTTCGATGGCTTCGTTAAAAAAAGCCCGGACTATCAGTCTCCGAGTGAGAAACTTATCTTAACATTTCTGATGCTCTTACCTCCCAGAATATCATCGATGAAACGCTCGAGGTAGTCATCGTCGTCATCGTCGTCATCGTCGTCTTCCTCATCGTCGTCGTCGTCGTCTTCGAGACCGATGTCGACGTCGTCATCGTCGTCATCGTCATCGTCATCGTCATCAGTGGCTGCTGGGGCTGCAGGTTGGGCTGCTGCCTGTCTTGACTCGACATGCACTGCGTTTACTGTTGCAACCTTGTCGTTGAGCTTTGCTCGCGGCACCGGCGTCGCCAACGTACCCACTGCTAAATAGCACGTCAGTGCCAAAAGCATGACTAACTTCATCTGTAAATAAATAAAAAATCAGTTTTATCAATTGTTTGAAATTTTAACTATAATTTTTTTATTTTATAAATTTATACAAAAATGTAAATGTTGGTTTTAAATATATACATATTTATATACATATATAAAAATTTGATATAAAAAAAAGAAAAAAAAAACAAGTGATAAAAAAATACCGATTCCTGATGCGTAACTTTCGGTTCAAGATTGAATGTTTTTTTTGTTCAGTTTTACCGTCACGTTTTTTATAAATTTCTGCAGATTAACTATTGTCCAATTTGTAATAACAAATTGGTTGCACTGTATCACTGTAAATTGAAGTACTTGGGACCGAATCACACAGTATTTAGGTGATCACTACGTCGCGGTCACAGTAGCACACGTGATTTCTGAACGACACACGGATGACCGGAGAACTCACCTCGTCTGTCTATATAACAATTTATCTCAAGTCTCCACCCCTTCGCGTAGCAGCGCGAAGAAATCCCGTGTGGCCTGTCAGGTGATGGGAACTTACGTCCGCAGGATCCGCCGTACGACGAGAGAGGAGTAAGAAACAGACAAGACGGTCAACAACGATCCTTTTATACGAACAGCTTTGCCTCCTCTCTCCACCTTCCTCTTTTCCGCTCTCCTTCGAGCTTCTTCCTCTTCCTCTTCGTCCTTCTCCTTTAGACTTTGTGTACACATCCACGTGGATCCGGCAATTCTCGCTTTCGAGGGACCTCATTGATTTATGCAAATCTCGCGTTTTTGTATTTTATATAGATTTTTTTCTCACAGAAAGACTTCTTTAATGACGAAGAAGAAAAATTCAAGAGAGGCCGTCTTTTATATGAGACTATATTCTGTTGAGTTGAAATTAATTGACTGTAATATGTAAATTAGAGAACAATATTATGGATTGTTTATGAGGTTTTTTTATGAAATCAATTAATATATTTGAGTTTGGAAAATATTGAAACGTTAATGTTGGAATTAATTCAAAAGAAAGCAATATTTTTGGTGTGATGCATTGATTTGGAATTCAGCATGTGATGCAAGAATGACGATACCATGTGGTCATGTGAAGTTATGTTTTTAGTGAAGCAGAAAATTAGAAAATAGCATCACTAAGGGAAATTAAACATTTTTAAAGTCCCGTTCTGGAACTGTACTAGTAATTTATCTATCAATTTATGTAACCTGCGTCCAGGCAAATTGATGAATATGTATGTTTTCGTGTATTTTCACTTTGTTTTATATCAAGCGATTTGAGGTTTTACGTAAATTCAAGAATTCATGTTCGGATTCGAGTTACGTTAAATTTATCAACCTGTTGGAGCCAGATTCTCTAGTCAAATCGACAGGCTATTAATTCTTTTTGAACTCGAAAAATGGAATTAATTTGTTTAAAATGCTTCATTTGAAATATGTCACAGGCGGAACGGTGAAAAGTTCTTCGTCACGGCACATTATTAAGGCTTATGTGAAAAATACCGAGACATATCGGCCAACTGTTCATCCATATCAATGTTAATATCAAACAAACTTTAACACAACTACTAATCAAATCAATAACAGTTAACGATAAGACTTCCGATCGATTTCATATAGTTAAGTGCAGTGTCGTTGATTTCAAAATAAGACAAACCATTTACATTATTTATAAATTGCAAATTACAATAAATACAAACAAGTTATGTTTGATTTTAAATTAGCCGAATTAATAATCGATACATTTAAATTTGAGTTGTTAACTGTATTCGAGTTGGTAAATTTGTTCAAAATTCTTCATGAGAATCCATTCTTATAACTGTAAAGATGAATTTCGAAACAAATCATTAATTAATAAAACGACCAAATAAACACAAATGGATTTCTAGCGATAATTATTACTATGTAATAAATTGCATAATAAACGATCTCGTAAAACATAACAATGAGAGAAATTTGTTATAACCGTGGTTGAATATTTTATGTCACTGCTTGAAAAATATTTTCATCGACTAAACAGTTAACAAACATGTAATCATGGACGCGTACTGAGGACATAAAAAAAGACCGACAGCATTCTAACTAAATTATGATAATGAAGATATATACCTATTATTCACAGTAACTGGATATTAGCTTTAAAATAAAGCTTCGAAAGCAAGCGTTGCATGACAGCTAAACGAAGATGATCGTAAAATTCTATAGGAGATTATGGAACGAAAGAGTTCGTTCTACTTATGAAACCTGTCAATCAGAAATTCGAATACAAACGCGTGTCCTATTATGACGAGTATGATTTGTCAATTGTTGTATCACGAATTGACTAACTGTTACCTTAATCCAGTATCAATTAATCATCCATTATTGTTAATTTGATATTTCAAAGAAGAAAGTTCCTTTTTATGATCTAATGAATTCTTAATAGAATATTATTTATTGTAACAGAGTCTTAACGAGTGGTTGACGCGACTGGATGGTGGAACACTTTTTTCCAAGCCAGATTTCCAGGTGTAATTTGCGATAAAAATAAATGACCGAGGTGATAATTGAACAGTTTTCGTTTTCGCTGGCTGGTTTCAAAAAAACGTATGTCGGACATCGCGAAACGCTTCATCAGCGCTTGTTATTCGTAGCTTCAAAGAAATTTAATTTCCTGTTCCACGTGTGTGATTAGTTGAGTTAATTAGAGTTCTTCATTTCCATTTCAGTGGTAAACATTTTCACTCTCACCGAAAGAAGTGCGATGGACCTGCCAATCTGGCGCGCTTCTCTCTCCTTTCTTTCGGCTTTGGAATATGGGATTTGGTGTCAGAACATGCGCCAGAAGTAGTCCGCCATTTAACGTAGCAGACATTAGTAATCAGGATATGTTGTCCGGCAATACGATCCTACAAGCCGAACGTACGCCAAAGCCAACACTCGCCACGTTGTTTTGCATTCCTTCCGCAACTCGTCATTCACTGCACCGCCGACTCATTCTTATCTTTCCTTCGAATTTCAATTGCGTCAAAAATTCCAATGCAACTTTAATTCCAACTTCAACTTCAGGCTCTCAGTTTCATATCAATGCAGAATCGATTTCAACAAAGTTGACGAATAATGTAGAGAAGGGGTCAAATTTGCAAAGACAATCCTGACACTCGTCGAATAATAAGTATTAAAAAGACACACGTTAATAACTTTACTTCTTTGTCGAAATGAATTTCTTACTTCGCGCAGACAAACGGTATTTGTACGGAAAAATTCCTCACTGCTGAAGTGGGTCAGAAGCAGTGATTTAAATTAGATTTGACTGCCGACGAATTGTTCATTTTTTACGTTATTTGATGTAACTGTACCGTTAATTTCTTTGATATCATTTGAAAGTGAAACAAAAAGCATTTTCAATGACCACATGAAATAAAGTAAGAATCGTGTGTCACAGTAGGTACTGTTTATTCAACTAACATTAGTTTTTTTTTTTTTTTTTTTTTATAATTCAGCAACGTTTTTCTTTAGATAAGCTGACTAATTAATTTTCTTCATATAAGGGATAAGTTTTGCTTAAAGGATTATACTTGAATTCGCGATATTCTGCACCAGGTGGACGATAAAGTCCGGAGATTGGTGACATGTTCGCGGATACTGCTCGATAATATTGTGCTATACGTCTTTCTGGTTTAAAAGTATCAGGTCCTTTGTTTAAAACTAAAACAGAGCAAAAGCCATTTTCGTTATAACAAATTCAATTCAAATATGAATATTATGAACTACTGATTATTTATTATAGCATATAATATAACATAATATGTACATATATATATATATAATTCAATCAAAAAAACTGTATTTGAGATTTCAAAAAAAACCGTCACATAACAAAATTAAAAAATGTATACAAAAATAGCATTCTTATTTCTTTTTTTTCATCAATTTTGTTTTAGATTTCTCCTGAAAAGATCTTTTAGTTTTCCTCTTTATTGAATGAATACAAAATAGATCAAAATAAATGAATCGGCTGATAAAAATGACCTCATTTTAAAAGTAGCAAAAAAAATAAAATTCTTCAATAAAATTCTTCAATGAACTTATATTTCGATAGATATTGGTAAATAAAAATGCAGGTGTCTTACTGAATAATCTTATGTAGATTTGCAACCACAGAGTTAATCCCATTGCAAACAGAACCCAACCGAAGACCTCTTTCCATTCGCCACCCGCAGGTGCATTCATTTCTGCAAAAGTCTGGCAGAAGCTCGCGCGGTACAGAGTTTTTTTTTCCTCCTTTGTTAATTTGCGCCAATCGCCACGTTCTTTTTCACGTAAAGCCTATTATTGAAAACGCATTTTAGCGTTGAATTAAAAGATAAATATTAATATATCTATATATTTGATGATATTGGTATACTAAATAAAGATATTTATTATTGAATTTTTTGAACAATTTTATGCAGCAAAAACAGATATTATATTATTGTTAAAAAAATTGATGACTAGCATTTTCATTTGTTAACATCTCATAATTAAATTGTTTTGAATAATTTAATTGAGTGAAATGAATGTTTACCATTATTTTGGGTGTGCAAGAACGAAATCTAATGGAAGGGAAAGGGAAATCATGTCGGTCCAAATAACAGGCCGATCCGTTCCAACCGAAACCGATGACTTCTCGATTACCGGCTATGTTCCGTTCCAAGTCTTTCATAGTAGTTATATTTGCCTTTTGAATATGAAAAGCTTGGCGTGCTCGTAACAGCTGATCAGTTTTCAAATAATTCTTCACAGTAATCATACGAAATGCCATCGTTTTTCTACTGCAAATTATAAATCACAAAAAATCCACTACAGTGTTAAAAATACTTAATAGAAAATCAAATAAAAATTTACAACAACCTTTTTATCTCCGAAATAAATATTTGTTATTTTTCCTCGAGCTTCTAGTTTCGCGACAGCGAAATTCATTTGTCTTCGGTTTGAATTTCCCGCCAAATATAAGGTCGTTTGTGTGGGCTTTGATTGAATAGAAGTAGAAGTTCGAAAGAATGCGAACCTTTCGAATTTGTGAACGGAAGAATATAAGGATTTCTGCAGTTATACAGATCCAGAAACTTAGATTTCATTTTTGAATTCAATTGCGAAACGGAAAATGTTTGACATGATTGGCGGAACAGACCGTTCCGCGTCAGAGTTCCGGTTTCCCTCTTGTCTCGTTCAATTCCACATTCCCAGTTCAGATCTGTTTATGACATGTCCATTATTTTTCAATGCACCGTTTAAATCAGTATATTTATGCGTTCTATATGCCTAAGCGCGCCTTTCCCAGCATAAAATGTCGAAAATGAACGCGAAGGACAAGGACAATAAAACATTGCAGGACAAACTCAAACAATTCTTTCGCAAAAACAAAGGTAACATTCGGCACATCCGAACTCACTTTTCTCATTTACTGACATTTTGTAAGTTATTTGTATTGTTGATCTACATGCAATCACCCTGTTGACTTAGCTGTGTCACAAGTTTATCCTCAAATTTCATTCCATCTCTCTCATTTGGTCGTCAATCGTGACTTTTTGTTACTCTAGTTGACAAATTGGCGAGTCGCAATTAGCGGCCAAATTAAAAAAAAATAATTCCTTTTGTTGCTAATCATTGCTCTGATCATACGACCTTGACAGCTCGTTAATTTATTTGCCTGGGCTAAACATTGACTTAATTCAGATCAGATTAACAAGAGCTCAAATCCTACTCCATTTTGTGACAGTGTTGCATTTGGATTTTCATTTACTCTTTTTAATTTCTTTATCTTTCTATTTCAATGTCTTTTTTTATTTATAATTTAAGTGTGACTTTTATTGACTTTTGTTTTGTACTTTTAAAGGTAAATACAAAAGCCAAGAGGATCTTACACTGACACAGGAAATAGAAAGAGAAATTAGTCCGGACAGTCCGGTCCACCAGAGAACTAAAGCTATCAAGGACCTTAGCGAAGCTGTGTTGAACAATCAGTGGGAAGATGTACGTATATTTTGCGCTTTTGTTTATTTCTTATTTCTTTGTCATTCCATTTTGCTTTATTATAAAACTAGAGTTACAAGCTGTGCTGATTTTGCTTATAGACTACGGCGGAAAAACTATGGTATTTAGTGCAAGATCTTCTTGCAAAAGACGTCCCTCGAGAACACAGACACGTGACACTCAACTTTATCAAATGTCTTATTCAAGGCCAATACACGAGGTTGTCTTCGATGATGAGGGTGAAGTTTTTCATGGTCATTAAGGACCATGATATTCCTGAAGATATTGGGCCTCGGTAAATTTGCGTTTTTATCGTTATCCTTTAATTTGTAGTCCAGTTTTGGAGTTTAATATCGAACATTTTCAGGCTTGAACTATTGCAAAGTTTAACAGAGAATGGCAAGGATATTGTGCACCTTGAGGAGAAAATTGGACCATTTTTGTTGGAGTGGATGCCCGTAGTCACTGGAGCGGATGGCAAAAGAGGAGCTGAATTTCTCTCGTTGCTCGTGAATGTTATTAAATTTAATTCGGCTTACATAGACGATGATGTTATATCTGGTTTTGTGCAGTACGTTATTTGTTTGGATATAGAAATGCATTGTGAATTGTTCAATTCAAAATTGACGTCATTATTTGTTCTATTACAGATACATTTGTCATTTGTGTTATTGTAGCAATAGTTCGGAAGTCGTTTCTGGATGTTTGGAAGCTTTGGACGCTATCGTTTGCTACAGTAACTTACAACACGATTCCTTACAGACTTTTATTATAGCTTTATGTCGTAGCGTCAATGTTGAAACTTATTGTCAAATCAGTTGGAAGGTAACTATGATTGATTACTATTTTCATATTTTGTCGAATTAGATTTAGAGATGAGTTATTTCAACAACAAAAGTTAGAAACATTTTTTCAGTTTGTGTTTAATTCTTCAAAAATATTATAATGAAATTTCATTGATATACTAAAATCAAATTATGCTGTTGCAGATTATGCGTAATTTATTGGGTACGCACATGGGACATTCTGCTTTGTACACAATGTGTCGATTGCTTCCGGAGCCTACTTTTCAACGAGACGTTCGATTGTTACGAGGAGCCGTGTTTTATGTTAACATGGGGCTTTGGGGAACGCACAGAATTCCCAAACTGGAGTGTACACCTACCTCTGTTTTGCCATCATTTTATCAAGTATGATTGCAATAGGATAATGACGACAATATACTAGTAATCATTCTGATATTACTTTAATTATATATATTTGTTTCGTATAGGCTTTACAGTGTAACCATCCAATAGTTATGTACGAAGTTATGTTGTCCATTCAAAGATTAGTAAGTAAATATGGAACTGAGCTTCAGGAATCGACGTGGAGTATTATTTTGGATATCATAGAAGAAATAATTGCACACACAGGTAAATAATTCGTTAAACTAAACTTGATGTTTTACAACTAAATTTTGACTTGCTTTCGATAATTATTTATTAATCTAATTATTCAAAATTACCATTGTTATTAAAATTATAATTTATTACTTTTTTATTGTTTTAATGTTTGTTTTATTTAAGTAGTAGAAAATCTAATAACAAATTTAAGTACTTCATTGGATTTTCATTTTTGATATGCAATATAATTATTTGAATGCAAGCTTATTTTTTATTTCAGAGACAAGTAATCAACCTGCGACAAAACAAGTCTCTGTGAATTTACACGAAACGATAACTAGTATAGAAAATCTTCTTAATAATAACTGTTACAAAGGCTGTGTACAAAGATTTAATGACCTCGTTGAACGTTGCTCAGAATCGAGACCGGTAATTGTTTTTTTTTTTTTTTGATTTTATAAAATAATTTATAATTGATATCTACAATTTTAATGAATATTTCAGGAAATATCTGTTTTAAGACTCATAGATTATAGAGCTTCTTTTATCAATCCTGCTCACCACCATTGGCAAACAAAATTAAATTTACTTATGGAACGATTTTATAAAAATGATACACGTACTAATGTCAGAATCAAAACTTTAAAAGTTTTATCTAATGTTATACAAGTGAACAGGTATGGAACAATATTTTTGTTCGCTTCAAATTTCATTAATTTTGCATATAATGTTACTAAACATTATTTTCAACAATTTTATAGATGCAGATATGAGGATGAATTGATCGAAAGAATTATTGTACCACAATTTCAACACGTTGAAATGGACCCTGATATTACAATCCGTAATAAAGTTGCGCACTTACTTGTTGATCTCTGTCTTGAGTGTGAAACAAAATTATGCCTCGAATTACTAGATATTTTGGAAAAGGTAAATTATATTTGACAATACAATGAATATATATATATATGTATATTTTTTTT
>JABFQD010005041.1:0-11090 GCA_022817045.1 Psix sp. ZL-2020
ACAAATTTTCTTATATTCTAAAACAAATTATTTTCTTTAATTTTTTGAATAATGTATCGAAGTATGTAGGTCCGAACACATTATTTAATATTAAATCATGATCTACGGAAAGCTATCCCTTCTGTCAGATTACTTATTCAGAAATATTCTCACATACGTCATTCAAGGTTTCCTGTTTAAAAAATCAGGCCTTGAAATTAAATCGATTTACTCAGTTTTCGTCATTCAAATGACGTAAATTTCATTAGATTTCATTTAAGACAATCTATATGTGCCACTAGCTCCTCCGGTGCTACAGGTCATCGTAATATTACTATGATATTCCCTTTCGATTCTCTTAAGGCAATGGTGTAGAGTAACTTTCTAAAACTGTCTTTTTTAAAACAACATCGTTCCCAACCCTACAAAGCTTGCTTTAGTGTATACTTTGATTTTGGGAGAATCGGTCTATCGCTCAGTTATCATCTTAGTTCGCGTACCATTTTTCTTCGTTCAGCATACCTCTTTTTAGTAACATTATTGTGTAATTATTTTATTATTGAAACTGAAATCTCATTTCATTTTGAATAAATTTTCTAAACTTGTTTGACCATTCGCTTTTTTCCGATAAGGATCTTATGTCAAACGCCATTTTCGTTTCTTTCTCAGCTAAGAAATGATAAAAAATTATGACATTTTTCACAGGACGGAAGAATATACGTATACTTGCGCGATTGAGTTTACCAAAATTACTATTAATTGATCTCCGGAAGACTCCGAGTGAGTTCTTTAAATCTAATGGCGCTTCCAAAAATTTTTAATTGTCATTTGGTATGACAATAGCTACGGTTTTGATCGATTTCTCGGATAGGGAAATTTAATAAACTTATGATTTCAAATTGAGTGAGGCGAAGAACCGTGACAATTCGGTTTACTTCTTTGCTTTCTTTCTAAAATAGTCATCAGAGTCAGAAATATAAGGATTCTTCATCAATAAGTCCCATTGTAGTGTTTTTAACAAATCACTTTGTTGAGAACGAATCCTTTGTATTTGATTTTTAATGCATCTACTATAGATTTCAGAGTCAAATTCGCAAGAAGATTGTATCAATTAATAATTTTACACATCTTTTCGCCCAGTGAAATAAAACTTTTTGTCTCGAATTCGATATTGTAGATCAAAACATGGACAATGGCGTTCGCATCGGTAGTACTGGTGTGTGTTAAGTGTGGAAGTGTAGTGTCTGAATGCGTAGTTTAAATGTTTGAATTTTCGGGAACAAATATACGCTATTTTGTCTTCAAAATATTTCCGATTATAACTTTCTATTATTCCGAATGCTCAGTACCTTCTTTAGTAGGGACATTAAGACTGACGATACTCTAACACTTCACAATAGAAATAGATAGTTTGTACATTATCGAACACTTTATTAAGTCTCGCATAGTGTCAAAACTTAGTGTAGTGTTTACTTTAACTAGCTTACTTTTCGATTCCATATAAATAATTAGACAATCACTCAGATCGTATTGAGTCACGCAATATGATCACACACAAGCTGCTAGCAACATCGCGTCAATGCTTTCGTTATGTAGTCTGTGTGCTATAAATTTTATTAATTTATCTTTCGATTTTGCGAAATAGTTACCAATATTTTCTTGAGTTTTGCATAATCCGAACTTCTTGACATGGAAGTGCTTTATGGTATGTTCATCTCTCGTCTGGTGCTACTGTTCTTAACCTTTGACTAGTTCTCATCACAAAAAGAGATTTGAACTGAATTGAAGGACTGTGTGATTGTTTATGATGACGTTTTTCGTTATCCATATTCTCGGACTATTTGAACATATCGTCTGACCCTCGGATTTTCCGTTTGTGAAATCGGTTGCTTATCATATTCGCGTTCCATTGATGATAACTTTAACCTCCTTTTTATCATCACCGTCTTGAATATCATAAATTAAAATTGTTCTACTTTTGATTTGTTGCTAAGAAACTTGATTTCAACACAGTTCAGAATCAAGTTTAATACATATGATATGATTATCAGCGTTGTTCACGTTAATAATCAAGTCTTTAGTCTTCTCGATTTATATTTAGAATGCACTTAGAAAGGAAATAAGCGATTACCTTGTAAAAATAAGTTGCGTTTGAATATTTTGAACATCTATCTGAAATTTGTTTTAGTTGTGTTGTAACCCAAAACTTGTCGCGCACTGCTTACCCCATTATGACTGTTTGAGCTGACCGGAAATAATTATTGATTATTATTAAAATTAAATTTCAGTTATGATAATTTTAGGTCTAATTATTGAAAGAAATGAATTCATGTTCGCTAACTTAGAAACTAATTTATAAGTAAATTGTAAATGTTCCGATGTATCATTTCTTAAAGTCATAATCAGAATAAGAATCTACTTGTTTGAGAATTATATTTATTTATAAATAAGTGTAATTTTATTTATTTATTATTTATTTATTGAACCAGATTTCGCCTTGGGTAAAACCCGTTTGGCTGAATACAAATAATTTTCGAACAATAATAAAGAAGAACAAAAATATAAGTTAAAATTTTTAATAAAATATATTAAGAAGGATTGTCATCAGACATTAATAATTGAACAAGTAAGTGAATAATGAGGTTTTAAAAATCAGCGGATCGGTAATTCTTTTTAAGTCATCAGGACCATTCCAAAAACTTTTAGCACAAACAAAAAATGATGTATGAAAAATGGACGAGTGACTAAAAATTACCACATGTTCACGAAATGGCCTTCTAAAAAAGATGCTGATTCCCTCTCGATGAAACAATTGCTCAGATATAACGAGCGATTTTCACTAAGTAGCTTGAATGTCAGTCAGCCAATGAAGAAGAGTTTCCGCTGTTCAGTTTTAAGCAAGCCAAATCAATCATAAAATGGAGAAATGGACTCACGACGTCTTAAGTTAAAAATGAATCTAATACACGAAGTAAGCAGGTTGCCAGAAACAAAGACAGAATTATTGTATGTCTATTTGTTTAACATGGATTTAATTAAGGGCAACGTGCAACCTTTTCTGCAACACAACACTGACATCAGTAAGCAGCAAACAGTAATAATCGAACAGAGAAAAAATCACTAATGGGACCGAGTGCTTGGGCAAGTCGAATGACAGTACAGCTTTACTGTGCTTAATTATCCTGAGACTAAGCAAAACTTTGCGGACAACATGAGATATTTAATAAGACCAACTCAGAAATGGCCAATAAAAACTCCCTAATTCTTAGGCATATCGAAATATGGAATAACTAAATTTTCAATACGAATATCTGGATGTTCAGTTAAAAATATAGAACTAAACCTGGCTGTGGATCCAAAAATCCTGATCTTGGTTTTAGCGGCATTAAAGTAAAGCTTATACATGAGGGAATAGTGATACACACCAACTATATCACTCTCAACCTTTTCCAGCATGTGACTAATATCACTTGAAGGACCATGTAGATATATTTGCAGATCATCAGTATGTTGTAGGTGCTTTATATGTTTCAGCACAAAGAAAATACTAATCAGATAAATTAAGAAAATCAGAGTACCAAGGATTGATCCCTGAGAGACCCCTAACTCAACTTCACGCCAGCTAGATAATTTACCATTTTCGTCAACCACTGCTTGCTTTCGATTTGACAAATATGACCTAAATCATTATACCACAATATCAGAACATCTCAACAGATGAAGTTTTTCAAGAAGACGGTTATGTTTGACAAGATCGGAAGCTTTTGAAAAATCAAACAAGGCAAACACGGTAACATATTCATTATTAATCGCAACCCTGACATTATCCACAAGTCCCAAAAGCACAGGCTGCGTCGAAAAGCTTTGCCTAAAACCTGACTCGGATTTATCGAAAGCGTGAACCCCTTCAAGAAAGTTCTTTGTGAATAGTTTTTCCCAAAACTTTCGACACGGAGACAATTAATGCTATGAAACAATAATTAGCAGTAGAGATTGTTTTATTTGTTTTGGCAAGAGGTTCAATCAATCCTTTTTTCCGTATGTTTGGAAAGTATGCTGATGCCTTAATTTTGTATCTTGATTTTCCCCGAAATGCCCCTATCGTTCGCCCGCCGATAATGCATTAATATGCACCGCAATCGACAAAATGCCGAAGCATCTTTGTCGTTTTTATGGGTAACGTAGTGCCACCCTGTCCACTCAGGCCTACAGCCTGAATTTTTTATTTTGTTGTAAGTTATTTTTTTTATATTATATTGACCATCCTGTGCCATCAGAACGCGCACTTAAATCGCCCGTTCGCGCGCGCTGCAGTCAACTGCCGTATTCGCAATAAGGGTCTTGTCCTTTTATTTATTAATAATTAATTATTCCCTCCCTGCGAAATCACACCAACAAATGTAATGAAGCTCAGGGTAACCATTTCGAGCATGTTCTTAAACAGTGAGAGGTAAGGTGGACTCATGTTAATCAACCATCCCAAAAGATGAAAAGCAAGGGGATTCACCTTAATCAAGTACCCTTGAAGTTGAGAGACATGGGGACTTACCGTAATCAAGCATCCCGAAAAAACGAAAAACTACTACTTCTACACTTATTAACCAAATGTATGAAAGCGTGGTCCCATTACACAATTTTTTAAAATTTTTTTTCATTTTTTGCGATTACAGCGACATCGGTCCACGATTTAAGAAAATTTGTCGGACGAAAATTACGTAGTTTTTATCATAGAATTCGAATCTGTGATGAAAAAGGAGTTCCTACTTGAGATTTGTAAGGAACCTCCTGCCTACAGGGGGTGGGGAGGTGGCGAGAACTCAATTATAACGGATGCCTTTCTTTGAGACATTAAAGTTTGAATTCGACTAATTTTTCAGCCCGATGCGTACTTTTCGAGATATACCAAATTCTAGGTCAAATGAATTACCCTGTATATACAGTTCATAGTTTTCCGTAAAAAAATAAGATATCTTTCACATCATTGAGCCAAATTTATAATCCTTCATCTTCTCAATCGAATTCTTCATCGTTTCAAGAAAATTGTCGTTCTGGATCTGCATCATTTTCAGAATCAATTGAACTAAGGTATAAATAAAAAATACTAAGAATCGCTATTCAACAGTTTATATTATTATAGTCAAAAAATGATAAACCAAAACAACTGAATAAACATAAAATTTACATAAGATGAAATGCCTTTTTCTTAACAAAAGCCAATCCATCCTACTTAATTTATTATCAAGAATATAAACCGTTTTTTTGTACTCTTGAAACAATAATTGTCATGAGTGACAATTTGCACATTCTAAGGCAAATCGCTTTTATGATAAAATATTTCTTCGTTCTCGAAATTGGTTAGTAAGAACTTATCAAGAATGAAAAATATTACTTTTAAATTTGACGTCAAATTTGTGTTTTATCAATCTTCAAATGTCATTGTTTGGCAATTTTATACGTAAATTTTCATCGTTGAATTGCCATTATCGTCTAAAAACTTATTAGTAAACATTCAGTTACATGGAAAATTCTGAAATTGTTCGTTTTAATCCACATTATAGATTTTGAGAATTTAACTCCAAATGCGTATTTAGCGACCCCCAATAATGGTGATTGCTGATGTTTCGTTAAAATAAATTGATATAGGAATATATATGTCTCTGATATCAGTATATTGATTAATCAAAACATCTCTCATTTCATAATTCATAACTTGTTGTTACACGTTAACACTGTACTTTAATTTTCTACCCATAAGTTCAAAACAATTCATTGAATAGGGTTTTATGTTTACTTAAGAGTTATTCCAAATTATTATGCAAAGCGTATTTTTAAACAAATACTATTTCATCGAAAATCAACATATGTTATTCCAAAATAGGCTTAACACAACATCTATTAGGAATCAATTTCTATGAAAAAGATCATCAACTCTTTCTAAACAATTATTCGTATATCCTGCCATAAAAGAAACAAAGTTGTCAAAACAAAGTAACCTGCGGACACTGTAACGTCAACGCTATTTTGTGTTATCAAATTTTATTTCCCACATTACTTTCATCTAGACCTAACTGAAGAAACTTGCTTTCTACGACAAAACATTGTGGCAAGAAAAGTGATCGTCTTTCAGAAAAGGGGATGCTCGTCCAAACGAATTCCTTACTAGATTGATTTTTCAGTTTCTTTTCGATTGAAAAATTATCAGAGAAGTTAAACTTTAATTTCACAGATTTGAATACATATGTTTAACCCCCTCATTTTCGAACTTGAGAGTCAAAACATAAGCTCCAGCTCAGGTTACACAATACTCCGATAAAAAATTTTAATCTGTCATGTATTTAAACGATGTTCTTATACGTAGTCTATCGTTGCAAGATAATCGTACAAATGATGAGCTCATACTGATGATCTCACTTTTTTAGGTTTTATTATCAATTATAAGAAATTTAGGTACGAGTGTGGAAAGACAATTTCTTGTATTTTGTTTTCAACTTAAAAAACAAATAATCACCACATATAAAAAAAATCTCCGTATACAATCAGAGAATTTGCCAGTTGAATCGGTTCTTTGAACGCGATTTGTCCAGCTGTTAGATACTGGCTTCTCTGAACAACAAAATTCGATACAAAAAAGTTCATCTTATTTATTTATTTTAGAGTACGTGATTTGATCATGTCAATACTGAAGCAAAAAGTTTTAAAATATCAAGAATGTTTAAGGATTTATATTTGACAATTTTTCATAAAATTAGCTGTGAAATATACAGAAGTAGTTGATGAAGAAGGATATTTAAAATCTGTATTAGAAACTGTCTTTACCGCATGTATTGCATTGAAAGATAAGCTTAAAGCATTTTGGAAATTCCTGGCATTATTTAGCAATTATACACTGGCACTGGCGTACCATTGGCCTTTTTTTTGCGCGCAGTGTATTAGTTTTCTTGACGGTTTTGAAGTAAACAGAAGACTTCGAAGTCATATTAGAAGAAACAAATTTGCAGTAATCTACACAACGAGAGCAAGTTTGCCATCGAAAATTGCCTCGCAATGTCCATCCATGCTACTTTATTTTCAAGATACAAAATTTTCTGCCATCTATGTTTTTGAACATCTAAAATGAAATTAATATTTATAAGTAAATTTAATTGCCTAAATCTTAAGGATAATAAAACTGTAGTTAATAATGTACCAGAAACTTTTCAATTAAACAGTTCTCTGTGATTACTAGAAATAATCTAGATTCGAATAGTATCGCTTGATTTATTGGCAGTTTTAAATGTAATTACTTTTTCAAAATTTCTTAATTTATTCATTAAGATATTTGTATTTTTGCAACCAAAGTTAAAAAAATCCTTAAGACCAAAGAAAGTTATGAAACTGATTTGAACAAAGCTTTGCGTAATAAAACCTTTTGTTAGCATGAAAAAATACTATGTACTAAACTTTGTTAATAACTTTAATGCAATTGATAATGTTGTGGTAGACATAATGTTCTCAAAGGAGTATTTAAAAATGTCATGAAGGCAATTTGAAAAATATTTATCTCAAATACAAAGTAGTTCACATTATAATAGATAAATATCCGATTCAAAAATGTTCATAAATCACAGGAAACTCCAAAAGACTACGAACAATGAAAATTAATTGGCTAGTATATGGTAAGATCTCAAGATATCAGCGTCAGAAATTTTATGTCGTGTAAAATAAATTGGAATTCTAATGGGAAATTTGATACTGGCTAATCATCAATAATGAATTTTTATTTATGATAGATAATAAATATCATATGCTGTCCAAGAAAGAATTAACAAATCTAATGAAACATATAAATAACAACTATAAGTACTTGTAAGATTTTCTGGAACTGAAATTACCAATTTTTATTTACTATACAGAAATTTTAAAAGAAAATAGACCGATTTTATTATTTTGCACTAAGCGGCTTTAAATTTACCATCATTTATTAAAAACATTTGCCCAAGACCCGTTGCAGGAAATATTTTCTTAAAATCATGGCGATAAAACAAATATTGATAATGAGTAAACTGATCCACCATCTAAAAATTATACACGAACAAATATTCAAATATTCGAAAAAAAATTTGAAAATATTCAGAATAATTTAAGGCATACATCGACATCTATGCTAAAAATAAGAGTTAAATTTGAGAAAATTCATGATATTTTTCATGCAAATAATATCATGTTTCAAAATTTAGTTTTCCGATGTAAGCATTTTAGATTCTCGTCGACATCGTCACATAATAAAGGATCGCAATGCTCTAAAATAGTAAAAAAATTATAATTACACGTATTAGCTCAAGTTATATCAATGTTTTGTATGGGTCGTTATTGTATAGCCACGCCATATGATTTGTAAAATTATTATTATATATATATTATATTATATACTTGGATCATTATTATGTGATCGAAATTGTTTGTATTATTCATCACTTATTGATTTCATTTTATTGTTTTTATAAACATGAAGTTAAATATCAATATTTTATCTACGATGAAAAATAAATGTTATTAGTCGAATTTTGATAATACAATCAAATTAACTAATAATATGTGCGTTGGTTTTTCATAACATAATATACATGTTATGCATCAATTGATATATGAAATTATTATAAATATATGTTTTACTTATATTTATATTAAATAAGAAATTATTATGTTTTAAACATGTTTTTTTATTAGAAATAAATTCAAATTATTTTATTACGTTCAAAGATTCGTTTCAAATTCTTTGATTTCACTGAATAAAATTATCTAATAATATAACGATGTATTCTTATAACAGCTTCATATATATAGTAATGTGATTATTCTATAGAGATTATATATGTTATAATTTAAAATAATGATTTCAATATAAAACCTATAATATTTTTATTTTTTATTGAAGTTCGTTTATGTTTGTTTAATTATCTGAACCCTTTTTAGAAGCAGAAAGTATGTTTCAACATTTAATTTCATACTTTTTCTTTTATATCACTCTGTATAAAAAACACTTGTCCCTTCGAAAAGACGAAATTTGTATAAAAAAGAGAACATCAGATATACCCTTACCGATAGTGCATCGGTCGTCTTATTTGCCATAGACTAGCTAGTCGTATTTTTTTCAGTGCGGGAATAAATATCTTACATGCAAAAATCTATTACTGGCGGCAAGTAAATTATTTATCTATTTTTTAAATAGCGGGTTGTACCACACCTAAGGATAACAATAATGCTGACATCTCTGACTTTTTTAATTATTAAATAATATACTCATCCAGTTTGATCTCGATGAAATTTTCAAACTTTAAAAGGTTACTAATTTTCACCAATGAAAGGGAATATTTCCTAACCTAACAGTTTACCTCTTAATAATAATTAAGTGCCGAGCTTTAACTATTATGAAAAAATATCGGAGATATTATTTGAGGACAGACATTTGTTGGTTTGGGTCCCTGGAAAATCAAAATATCGCCTTCGAAACTCAATAAACTTTTATAAGTTTACCTTAATTTTTTGTTATTCAAAGTTTTCGTATCTCTACGCTAGTAGAAGCTTATTTAAAAGCAACAAAAATTCTGTGAAGAAAATTTTGGTTAACATTTTGATTCTCCCGAGCAATCGTTCAAAACAGTTGACGTTTTATTAGTTTGCTTCTATTTACGTTGCAAAAGTAAGATATTGATGAAAATTCTCCGTTAAAAATACACATCTTGCATCACTATTTAGCACAGTGAAAGATCTAATGAGCACTATTAAACAAGCCACTAGCTGGACTAGAGAATCTTAAGTATTTGCGAAATTTTATAATCGATCCATTATTTATACTGACATTTTTTCAAACGCGGTTTTTTATAATCGTGTGTTCTCAAATAAAGATATTGAATAATATTACTTAAATTACTAAATATAATTTACTTAAAGGATAATTTTAAAGATTGTTTCAATCAGTTATACTTCAAACATCCATATTTATTCCATTTCATCCGTACAAAACCAAAGCATGAAATATATTTTAAAAACAGATATTTCAACACATTCAAGTTGATGTTTCAGCAATTGCCACAGAAGAATTCAAATAAACGCGAAAAAAATATATCGCGGTAACCTACAAAAACGCAATGTTTGCATCTTCTTTGATTTTTTTTATAACATTATCGTTTTTTAACAGTTCATTATCGAAAAGTGCGATAAGCACTACTAACTTTATTTAATTTTATTAAAGTGCGAGACTTAGTAAAATACATATTACAAATACTATATATATTATGATATAAAAACTAATATAATTAATAATTAATGAAATTTCCAACAATGTTATGTCATACATGTTTTCATTATACGATTTACAAAACAATGTTTTGATTTCGTACAATTGATATTGCCTATGCTATGAAAAAGCAATGTGTCATAATACAGCGCGAATCAATGACGTGAATTTATTATGCTTAATCTCTAAAAATATATAAATCATTTTAACGTCGAAAAAATTAACGTTCTTAATACACATAACAATTTTTTTCAATATTTACATAGTAATTCGATAACCTATATGATCTATAGCTGACAAACAACCCTGAACATATTTTATGCTTCTTAAAATGAAATTATAACATTTTTATAAATTATTCGTTTTTGTAAGATTATTGATATAGTTCACAATATTAGAAGAATAAATATTTTATTTCAAATTCTATCATTTTCCCAATATCTTAATCTATATGATCGCTTGCATCATAATAAGCTGTGATATTATTAACATTTTTCAACTAGAGATATCGTAAAATGTTCATTTCTTTACGCAATGAAATGTAACCCCTTGATCAGGCTATTGAGATATAGAAGACATATTTTTATAATGCTGAATATGTTACTGACGCTTTTAGACACATAATATACAATACCAGTATATTTCCAAATTTTTTAATTTTAATTTAAATTTAATTTTAATTTATCGCAGGTAAAAAATCTGCAAAATGTTTAATTTAATCAAAACCGTTACTAATTTTGTTTGCTGTTATAATTACACAACAAAATTTATATCTGTAATTTTTCAAACGATTAATTAAAAATGTATATTATAAACGATATTAAATCTATAATTG
>JABFQD010005042.1:0-11087 GCA_022817045.1 Psix sp. ZL-2020
CAAAATTGTTATTGTGTTACAAAACCTCAGAATATATGAGTAATAAATTGTTATTTTAAAAAATGTAAGTCGATTATTACATATCAATAAACAGTTTTATTCAACATTTTATAATTTATTAAACTGTACATAACATAAAACACTATCTGATGAAATTTTAATCGTAGTATTTTGATTATTTCGACATTATATTTGATCAATTTTTTAGGAGTTCAGCAAACAGTACAGATGGAAAATTGTCTGCGAGTGACAATGTACTACAGTTGCATTAACTTCGAAAATGACAGTGAGTTCTCCTGAGCAAAATGAATGTGTCGAATCTCAGGTCGAAAAAGGAAGTATTCTGACAATTCAAGTGCTTCAATTTTGCGGGTTCTGGTTTGTTAAGTTCATAAATTTGGCTTTTTGTTTCTAAATTTTTATATTGGTAAAATTATTACATTGAAAATCTTTTAAATTATAACACATATTTCTCTCATGATATTTATGTCAATAAATTTATCATATTTTTTAAAGATATTTCTTATCGGAGATCTCAAACACCAGATATTAATTGGTCCTCGCCATCTTCGTATGTAAACTTGAACCGAATAGAAAACAGCTCTATTGAAAATCTGAACAGTCAGTTATTTATAAACTATCAATCATTTTAAAAATATTATTAAATTCCATATGAAACTCGTTTAAATTATAAATCATTTTAGATGAATTGGAAAAGGTGAACACAAAAACTAGTGATCTGGATGGCCTTGTTGCATTTTCATCGATAATGAACAAGGTATTTCAAAATACTGTGAGACATAATCATATTCTAAAAAAAAATGTCGAATTCTATATAATTATATTTTGTGCTTACAGCGGTCAATCGACATACTCGATAACTGTGATATTAGTATCGTAATTAGTGATGCTTCGTGTATTTTATGTTCGAATAATGTCACACCTAGCCCCCCAGATAGTCCAAAAATTTCATCCGAAGATTCAAATAATGAATTTGATGAAACAGGAGGCGATGAATCACTTATAGAGTCGGATGCTTTCAATTACAGGGCTGTTTTAGATTTTTTCAAATTGAATATTAAACATAAGTGGACAAATGCAACGTTAAGCGACATTTTAAAATATCTTTCAAATTACTTGCCGCAACCAAATATGATGCCCAAAAGTAGATATTTGGCACTGAAATTCATAAATCAATTATCATCTGAAATCAATGAAGTAAAACATTTTTACTGCTCAATATGTAAAAACTGTAAATTAAATTGTAATGATTCCTGCGCAATTTGCAATTCATCCGAAACTGGATTTTTTTTTAATTTTCCATGGAATCTTTGATTAGATATTTATTTGAAAAAAGAAATCTAGCTGATGTTTTGGACGATTATCGAGAAAAATCATTATTAATCACCGAAAACGATGCGATTACGTATAAAGATATAACTGATGGATCAGAATACCGGCGAATTAAGGAAAACTTATCCCGTAAATATGATATCGTTCTTTTATGGGGTACAGATGGAGTTCGAATCACGAATAGTTTACAAATTGACTTTCATCCCATCCAATTCACAACTGCGGAAATCCCTCATACTTTAAGATCGTATTTTACGCTTGTGATCAGTGTATGGTGCGATGTTAACAAACCCAAAATCAATTTATTTTTGGAAACATTTGTCAATAGTTTAAAAGTAATTTTCAATAAAGGTGACGTTTCTTGGGTTCATCCAAAATCCAAAATCGTGTATGAATCCCAGGTTATTGCACCACTGACAATCGCAGATGCACCGGTAAAAGCTGATATACTGAATATGCAAAATCATACAGGTATAAACTCCTGTAATTTATGCTATCAAGTTGCAGATGAATGCATAGTTTTGAATAAGCAGAATAAAAGTGTCAAAAGACGTCATTTTTTATACAAAAAGGAACCTTCAGATTTAAGAACGCATGAATCGATAATGCAAAATGCTAACGATGCTGAGAAACTAAATTTCGATGAAACTACGAGGTTTCCAACAGGTCTACTTAAAACAATAAAAGGCATGAAAGGGTTGACTGTTATAAGATTCATTTCATAATTAGATTTAAGTACCTGTGTAACTCCAGCAATATATACATACAAGTCACATTCAAGATATTTCAAAATCTTTAAAAGCGAGTCAGTGTTTATAATTGTTATTGTATTATTCTTTGCCCGTTTTAGCTGAGATCTTAGATGAAAAATTTGTTCAACATTGGATGCGGTTTGTTTGTTCTATTTATCTTGTTCTGAAACAAAAAATCACAATATCGGATATAGAAAAAGCGGAAAAACTGTTGATTTTATTTCTAACACAAATCGAATCATTATATCCGGAATCAGCTTATACATACAACATACACATGTTAATTCACTTACCTCTTGTAGTTTGGCGATGGAGCCCTCTTTGGGCATCCTCAGCGTTAATTTTTGAAGACAAAAATGGTTTCTTATCGAAAATTATCCATTGCACACAAAACTTAGGTACAGATCTAGTAAATAATTTGGAACTGATGTACGATATTATTTCCGTAGAAGCTAGAATAGTAAAAAACGTTGATATTAATCAAGAAATTATATTGAATTGCTCAATTGACATTTCAAATGAAAAAGATGTACAACAACTTTAGTAAGACAAGAACTGGCAAATTTTAATGTTTACGGCAGAGCGACATTAGGAAATAAATCGTATACCAGCTACTTATAAGATGCAAATTTAAAATATTGCAACTCTACAATTGAATACACTGATTCAGAAAATCAAACTGCATATGGTAAAATTATTTGCTTCCTTAAAACGATAGATGATAAAAAGCTGTGTTTAGTTCTACAATATGATATACATATATTAGAATCTTTTGTTCAAGAAAATTTTGAGTACACGGTTGATCATTTGATACCTTTTTCAGAATCAGATAAATTTATCATAATTGAATTTGAAAAAATTGTCGCTGTTATTCATACAATTAAGGGTTTTTTCGAAAAAAGACCAAATTTCGTTGAAACAAACTTGTAATTTGTATTGATATAATTTAAGATAGTCAAAATTTTGTAACTGAAATACCAATAAAATTTTATTCTAGGTAGTTCTAGCTTAAGTTTTATTATTATTTTTTTTTATTAGCATTGCAAATATCCATTTCATGTAGTGTATTATAAAAAAATATTATTTACTTTTGCACGCTCGTAGAGTGTTTCAGATCACCCATCTATCCTGAATATCTTAAAAATATTTTAAAATAATAAAAGAGTTTTAACTTGTCGGGTGGCTACGTAGGCAAAATTTAATATATATGCTGCATATATGCATCATATATGTCAAATCATCTTGCACGATTTTACATATGCACCATTTATGCTGCATACATGTTGGCATATATGCTGCAATTAGGCCAACACGTACGTTGTAGTCACCATGTATGTAGCATATATGTAGCATAAATGCTGCATTTATGCTAACACGTACGCTGCAGTCAACATGTATGTAGCATATATGCTACACATATGCAGCATATATGCAGCATATATGTTTCTTTTTGCCTGGGCACCTATCCTTCACTCTTGTTCTTTCGATTTTCAATCATACCCCTATCTATTAGATTGTTCACTTGTCAATTTGTTCTGTAACTCAATTTATTAAATATAGACTTATTCCTTTTGACTTTTTGGCTAGACATTTTCTTCGGATGGTTTTTATGCCTTAAGGCTTTTCCATCCATACATTAAGATAAATTCATTTAAAATCAAATAAAATCACAACGTATATATTTTACTCTTTCTCTCCTATCCTATGTTCATTACGCGAAATAAGTGATAGATCATTAGATCACGAATTGATCTTCGCCTAAACAGGCGATATGCACAAATATGTTGAAATTTATACATTTTTTAATAACAAAAGATCTGTTTTATTTCTTAAGTAAAGTTGAATGACTTTAGTTCAAATTATTTTGAATCAAAAATCTGTTTTTCTTTATGAATTTAACACAGTTCCAACAAACAATCGTTTCCTTTGCACCGGGCAGTGTCTATGACAACATATATGTTGCAAGGTAGACCATATATATTTTCAATCAGGAAGTCATACAGGAAGAAATTTCTATGTTCTATTTTTCTATTCTGTTTCATATTTGTACACACTTATGGTCGATAAGGTAGGTTTCTTATGCAAAAGAGCTATACCTGTTTTATTTTGAATTTCTAGTCTGGAATTAAAAGAGGACAATTTAAGATTATGAAACAATAATTAGAAAGTAATTATCACAGTAACGTATAGTTTTTATTTTTACAAAAATGTCATTTAAGTTAACATTATTTGAATTTAATGAATTATGCAACCCTCTACTTGGCTTGTGGGTATAAAAAGGCGAGCGAGTGCCATTTTTGTCATTTTCGGTTAAGAGACCAATCTGGGAGGAATGGTCCAGAAGCTGACAAGCGCTGCGGTAAAACAAAGTTAGAACTTTTTTAAGTTGGATTTAGCTCAAGAAAGCCGCTGAATTGTTAATTTTAAATGTTAGGTGTTAGCGAGAGCCGCAATAACTAAAATAAGTTACGAAATAGTGACTTGTAAAATTGCATAATATGATAATTAAATGAATGGGTGTTAGTTTTTTTGTTAGTTAATTTTAAGTGTTCGGTGTTGGCGAGAACCACAATAACTAAAATAAGATAAGAAATTGTTACTAAAATATTTTAATAATACGATAATTGAATGAATGGGTATTAATCTCGAGTAAATGATCCACAAAGTAATTTATTAAATTATAAAAAAAATAAAAACTCATAATTTAAATATTTTTTTTAAAATAACTTAGTTAATATTTTGAATTTAATTTGATTTGATAAATTCAATTTGATTATTAATTTAATTTAATAGCAAACATTATTGTCACTCTTTATTGTTGTTTAGCTTCATGTGAAGCCAATTGAGGCAGCTCCAACAATGATATAGTTAGTTTTGTTTTGTTGAATATAAAAAAAACATCAATTAATCAAAATTGCTGTTTTTAGTTTTTTTATTAAGATGAATCGAGAACGTTTCAGTATACATAATCAGAACATTCTGCCCTAAGCTTGAAGTTCCTGATATCAATCGCTGATGTCAATTAATGTGTTATTTGACACTTTTTCTCATAAACTAATGATATTAAACTATTCCGGCCTATCAACACAGGAAAGAATTTATTACAAACAAATTCTTATACTCTTGAAAAAAAGTGCAATACACACAAATTAAAATTTAATCCGTTCAAATGCAATATGATGTTATTGTTTAATTCTATCTGTTTAGAGTACAATTCTCTTAATTCAGAAGTTGCTACTAAAAAAGTGACATTGAAGTTTATCTGATTGTCACCTTCATAAAACGAATGAATTTCGTAAACACATTGATAGCATGTTTCTAGTAACAAAAAATCTCTGGAATAAATCATCAACATAGTGATAATCTTATCTGAAACATATGTCAGAATGAAATTAGTGTATTTTATCTACTAGCCTCACAACCAAGCAATTTAGAACTGTCAGAGAATGTTCTTAAAGTTTGTTGAGTGGAAAGTATCGCGCTCGTATCCACCGATGGAAATTAATCATAAGTACTTATTATATAAATTTGGAGTCCATCTCTTGGTAAAAAAAATTTGGCACATTCAATTATATTTACGTTAAAATATCCGAAACATCATTAACTTTCTTCCAGTGCTATTTCTGGCGGATCCTTGAAGCAACACTAGATCAGCTATAGATACATAGCATCATCGAATGCACTCCTTGTATATAACTCATGTTTACATAGAATATTGAAGAAAACTAACTTTTGTAGGTAAAAATCTTAAATTTCAAGCGATTATTCATACTAATGATGTAGATGTCAATCATATGTGATACTTTATTATAAATAATTTCTAGTTTATCATAATTTGATTATTCTTTATTATACGTGCTTATGTACAATTCATCTTTTTTTTGATTCTTTCTTAACTTATTCTATTATAACTCATATTTATATCATGGCATAAACTATATATTAACTTTTAATGAGAATGAAATATATCATCCTGTATAAATTTTGATTTTTAGTTATTTTAAATTCAAAACTTCATCTAATCAATTAAAATTGTAAAAATTAATTTTATTTATAATCAACAAGACTATTAATTAATCATAATAATGCGTTACGAAAAATGTACTTTCTGTTATAATTAAATGATGAATTCTTATTCAATATCTATAAATTAGAATGAGTTTAATGAATAAACTGATTTAATATCAACAATTTTCATGTTAAATTTAAAAAAACAAATATTTTTCTATATTATTATTCATAAGCATTTTATTACAAATGTATAAGATTGAATTTGATTATTAACTTGATTTGATTTATTAAACTTTGATCTAGGTTTAGTGAATTAATTTTTAAATTTTTAATTTCAATATAATAAATACTAATGTTAAAATTGTTTCATAACGCTTTTTAATATTATTATTTTGAAAAATAAACTTTAGGAAAAATCTTAATAATTTGGTATTACCACATTAAAGCACATAAACTAACTGATTAATGTATAGCTATGGTAGATTTATGTAAAATAAATTAAGTTTAATTATAGCATCTTCAATTCCATAATAGTATTTATGAACTATTATAACTATATTGTAGAATAATAATTATTAAATATAAGATACATCAGAAAATGGTTATACAAAATGAAATGTACATTGTAAAAGTTACACACTACTTGAAATATACATAACCGTACTGGAATAATGAAATTATATTTATAAAAAGTAAAATAATAAGCATGTCTTTTCTACACATTGGTTCCGTTTCTTCTTTTCCTTTTATTTTTTTGTAAATTAGCTAGATAACTGAAAGAAGATGACGGCAATGCGATGTTAATCACAAATTAGCGTAATGAATAAATGAAGGTAGCAGCAGTCAAAGAAACAGTTTCTCTTACGGTGCCTGAAAGATCACTAGAGTTAAATTTATGAGGATAAGACGAAGATGAAGCACTGTACTTAATGAACGGAGAAGTTCATTAAGAGCAAAACGAAATCAGCCAATCTAAAATTACTCTTTCCTTCGATGAAATACTAACCAATTCTGACCTCCCTTCATTCATTTGACCTGATGTACCTCTAGAAATACCTCGGTCTTCATCACTTCGAAGGATGGATACAAAATCAAAAAAAAAACGGACGAGGAAGACAAGTTCATCGATCGGAAATAGATCTTTGCAAATCGCAAAAAAACTACAACCTATCTCCTCAACGGGAGATTGTCTTTCTCGGCAAGCACAAATTGTCCGCCGAAGGATTAAACCTTCTAATAGAAACTTACTCGTTGACTGTGAATCATCTACCGATTATGCAGAAATTTCATTATTCTCGCTGATAGACGAATCGCAGATGAGGTACTGTTCGTGAGAAAGGCCGTAATCATAATAATTGTATTTGTGCTGTCGGAAGTTTAATAAATGTAGAAACTGTTGACAAAGAAACGCGCGCTTTGAACTGTACTTAACATTTAGAATTTCGTTTCTCTGATAAGTTAGTACATGCTGTTATTGGGTTCAACTAATTTTACTACGTTTACAAAGCTAAATTGAGACTTACGTACGGAAGCAATGGAACACTTGCAAGTATAACATTTTACTTCACATTATTATATTTAACATAAAATTCAGTTTTGTATAGATATTTCATATTTTTCCCAAGTAAAAATTTGTCAAATAATATTTATTAAGTTTTTTCAAAATAATGAAAATTTATTAAATTACCAATCGATTATAAATTGAATATTTAAACAAATTTTAGTTTGCTTTATATTATACATTTCTATCAGATTTAGGAAACGCAATAATAAACATGAATATTCAGAAATATTAATGAACGTGATTTTACCTTTTTAAATGTGTATATTCATTATTTATATTTGTTTAAGTTAGCCTATAATGTAATTAATTCTTAACTTTTCTGCAGTAAATTGTTTATAAAATGTTCATTATATATCGCCATTATAATTAATTCAATGAAAACAAAATCATAATTTACTACATTTATCATTTCTTTTAGGTATAATTAAAAAATAGAAATCTTTTTTATGTAAAAGTATTAGAATTTTGTATTTCTTAAGTCTCTATATTTGAATGCAATGTTAAATTTATCATACATCTTTTTGGTGATCAAACCTTTCTTGCACATATTATAATTTTTGTAAGTTATTGTACCGATTTCATTGTAACGTTTTCTTAAAATTATAATATAATCCTAAAAGCAATACACGCAAAAATAAATATCAGGTTCTACATAAGTACAACTAATTTACAATGCTGTATTAATTTTCAATAAATTCAAATAGAAATGTTCAATTTAACTAAAATTAAAAAATATATTTTGCACTTAAGGAAAGTAACTAACAAATGATTTCTTTGCCATTTCATAAGAATTTATTGTGTCATATTCTACATATATTCAAAAAATATCCAGTATAAATAATATAAATAATATAAATAATTGTTTTGCGGTATATAAATCATACATTTATGGAAGTCCAAAAAGTCTTAGATTGAAAATATTATCGGTCTAATAGAAATAGTAACTTACTTTAAATACTGTGTAAAGTATATAACGTTATGTATCTTAGCTTTGTTTAATAATGCCAAACATACATTACATTTGACACTGTTTATTCATATAAGAAGCGTGTAAGAATCTCTGTAATAAAATTTAGTCTCATTTTGTGATTAAGTTTTACGTATAAAAATGTTATGATTAATATTTGTTCTAATAAAATTGGCAATGATTTTTAAAATCAGAACCTTACGTCAATCTCGCACAGTGAATTCTAAATGGTTTCTTTGTAATCAAATTCGGTAACAATATATAGATACTTGTTTGGATACATTTTTTGTGAATGTTTTGATACCTCTACCTTAAACATGATCTTTTATCCTTATATAATGGCTTGTATGCACTTTTAGTAAATAATGAACTTATACCCAACAATTTTGTGTAATATGCGCTTATTACACCTCAGCTCTTTGTGTATAATACGTGCGACTATTTCAATACCGCTTGTATCTTCTTTCAAACTTATTCAGTAGCGCTCACGGTTCCCTGATTGGTGCCTAATTGGGTGCACCCCATGCTGTCCTATTATTCCAAGGTGTCAAAATACGATTTTTTTCGTTCACACCCTAAGTACGGTTTCGCGCGCTTGCTTCACGAAAACCGCCCTTCCACTCGTAAAAGGGAATTCGTACTGTCTGTATCTCTTAAAGCAAACGACTGAAAAGAAAATGACAATAGAAATATTGTTAGGCATGATCTTCAAAACGATGATCCGGATTAAAAAAATTATCATTTTTATAACATTATATTTAGAAAATTACAACTGCACTCTTCATATGATCATACGATCATACTAATAAATAAAATTTCGAAATAAAATTAAGAGAAATAGTTAGCGTATTAAATATTTCTCCATAAAAACATACGTACGATTGCAGGAAACATTCATCACCGTATTTTATAATAACGTAGTCTTATAAATAATTTCAAAAATATAAGATATATATTAGTAATTAAGATTTATTATACGAATTTATACGAATATATCATTCCTTAGACTCACTTATAACAGTAAGAAAAGAAGAAAAACATCATAATTTAATTCACAGGAAAGTTGATACTTAGATTTTCAACACCGACGGTCGGAAATCAGAGTTCGTTCCATGATTGTGAAGAAAACGTATTTACCAGCAGCGTCTTTTCCAACTTCAATGAAGTTAACAGAATTATGACGAATGCTTGATAATTGCTGATAATTCGAGAGAACTTGATTAAGACGTTCATCAAGGCGGGAGCAAAATGCTTATATTTGATTATTTCTCGATTTTGATAATTCAATCATTACTTAAGTATAATTATGGTGAATAGCAATTTTACAGGAGTCTTACGAATGCTAATTATATAAAATTTGAATTTACAATAGAGAATATAAAACTAACAGATAAATTTATAATATCATTTTTAAATGTATTATGACTAATAAACTGCGTTCAGAAACCGCGTACAAAACACCTATACCCATAGAATATATTCTTCTAAATACAATAGAATAATAAATTTTGTTATGCGAATAGGATTAAGTGATTTGTATTATGTGTTTCTGAAAGTAAAAGAATATAACTTCTACTCTGAAATTAGAACTACTACCTAATTAGGTTGGGAAGCTTAACTCAAAAGGTCCAATTAAGGGTAATTGCGTAAAGATGTCATTCCCGTAAGCGGATTGCTAACGATTCCACATAGTATTGTATGTTGAACCAGATCCTGTCATGACTGTCAAAGAAAGAACCGTTATATTTAGTATTAAAATTCCATTCTAATTTAACTAACTCTATAGTTATAATAAAAAACTTAATTATAAACATTTTCATTGTTATTCAATATTGAATAACAGATTAATCAATATTTATTTATTCCGAATTAGATAAAATAATGATAACTTAATATGTTTTGTTAAAAATTCAAATTTTTAACACCGAGTTTGAAAAAAAACATTCATTTATAATATATTAATACTGAACTGTGTTAAAATTAAGAAAAATAACTATAATAAAAATATAAATTGGTGATATTATATATAGAAATTGGTTGATAATGTTAAAATCATCAATTTGATTATGTTCAAAAGTTAAATTTGTTAACTTGATACTTTTGGTTGTAATTAAAATTAATTATGCAGTTAGTACATCTTGTTCTCAATTTGCTTGTATGAAAACGATGTAAATAATTATTATATCACATGAAAATGCAGAATATGACACGAATATGGTGAATCAACTCAGATGCATACAGTGATCGATTGAAGTGCACACATAGAAAGACTATAATGAAATTTTCAAGCATTTAAATCTTATTGACCCTTCTGTCATTTAACACAATTCTCTACAAACATATAGTACACCACACACATATGTAACAGTACACATCACAATTTTTTTTTTTTTTTTTTTTTTTTTTTTTTTTTTTTATTATTTACAAATGATTTTATTAT
>JABFQD010005043.1:0-11086 GCA_022817045.1 Psix sp. ZL-2020
CTGAATGTTTGAGTTTTTAGCTATTAAGAGCTAAAAACTCATAAAAGAATCATTTTTTCTTTCAGAAAAAATGTAATCTGGAAACTTTTTGCTAGTTCAAATGTTGTTCGACTGGTTTTTTAACTAGTACGAAAAGAAACAATATACTTATTAATTTCGTGTTTAGATATATACATTATGTAATATATAAAAAAATTAATTTTTTTATCAAAGCTTAACATTTTTAATAATAGAGATATATAATTGTGATACTAAACAAAAAAGCTCTACTTCATATAATTATATGCATATTTGTAACGAGCAAATTTTTATTAAATACGTTGAACGATGTGTTTAATAATTAAAATTACTTAATAGCTATTGAGGATTTGAAAATACTAATTATAAGCCATAAAACAGTGGAAAAGAAAACTCTTAATTAAAAGTGTCCGTAGCACATTAAAACATTTAAGCCCATCGTCCTCGGGCGACCATAGGTTACACTGAGTTAGTTATGTGCGTTATGCAGCAATGTGCCTTTACTGCCACGATTTGCACCACACGACCTTGCTAACTACGCGTATGAATAGCACAAATAATCGCACTCTCATGTTTGCATTTGGCGATTGCAATGTATCATTCACTATTCTTTTTTTCCAATGCAATTAACCTTCTTGCTCGTATGACTTTCTTCACAGTGGCAACTTACATTCAAGATTTATGACGCAACTTACTTTTCATTCTATTTTCATCTCCGTTAATACGCTTGCATCTTATTCGACATATTATATCCACTAATTTACTTATCATACAATGCGTCGATTTGCATCCTTATGAATGTGGCTTACAACCAATATGTATCATTGATACATTTGATAATTGACACTAAATACTTCCAAAAGAACTTTCTAGACTCGAAAAATATAAATAAACATTTCATGAATACGAAATTTGTTCGATAAATATTTCATAGAGAAAAACGTTGTTTAAATTTTCGATCAATATTTTATGTAATTATAATCAAGTTCTATTGCATTCAGTGTAAACAATTCAGAAGGTTTACTGGGTTTTGATCAAATGCATTTTGAGTTATCAAACATAGCGATTGGAATGCGTAATTACTGTACATCCTTGTTCAACATTTCGCTCGTAATAATTTGTGATGGAAATTTGGTTGAATATGCAATTGTTGAATTTATGTATGTATAATCTATATAATAGACAATAAACCCTATAGTTGGTCTAAGTTGACAGTGGCTGGTAAAACAATGAACGTGGGTGGCATGCAGGATTCCCGGTTATTGTAGGAAAGTCACCGCGTCCTCGGTAATTTACGAGTCTTGAAAATATTTTTGTTGTTCGCCCACAGACCATCAACATCTTTTATTGACAATGAATGAAAATGTTCGGAAAAATGTAATTGTACGATCGTAGTCGCATTAATTGAATTCAAATTCGTCATCGCCATAGAAAGTTGATGCAACTTCATCGTGCTTTTAATCGTTTTTCTTGTTCTTTCGATTGATGGTCAAAATGTCAGTATCAAAAAAAAACTTTCACAAATATTGTGTCTGAGAATTCTAGATGTTCAGTATTGTCTAATACTATGAATCGAAAGGTGATACTAAAACCAGGATGAGGAAGAAGTAAAAAAATGTCACGTTTTATTAATGCGATTTACTTCAGCGACTGCTCCAACTTTTGAATTGAAACGACTTTATATTTATGAGATAAATGTAAATTTAATTAGTGATATAAAATTTTTCAATTTTCAAAAGTAAATCAATCAAGCAGAAAACTTTCTAGAAGATATTCACAATTATCATCATCAAATTATCATATTACCAGTATTTCATAAAATATTATACATTAGAAGAATTAATTAACATTGCATAAGACTTTCACGAATCAGTACACTGCAATATATCTTCAAATTAACTTTAGTAAAGATGAAAATTATGAATTTTTTTTAATTCAAGGTGAAATGTAAATAAATGTATAACCATACTGGAATTGGCAATTATTTTAGCTTAGAATTCTTTAAATGAGTGCACTATTTATAAATATAACAATATATGAATACAACCTTATGTTATTTATGTATTGTTATCCTACTAACATATAAATCTTAAAGCATATTGATGTGTTTGTGTATTCCAATATAAAATTATTGGGCCAAATTAAATTTATCAATATCGAACAAACTTTTCCGTTTGTCATATATGTCATAGCTTTTAAAAAAGTTAACGTTGAAACATTTTATAATGAAATTTTCACAAAGTTAAATTTTTATTAAAGATCGATTTTTTAAATGATAATAACTTAAGATATTTCCTCTACGAACTCGAATATCTTCTGACAAACGTTTATTAATATTCACAAAACTTTGAAATAACTTTTCGAATGTTTTTGTTATTTTTATTCGTTTGACAGATGATATCAATAACAAATTATGAGACTCGAATACCCATGCAAAGCATGAATTGCAGCAAATTAATTTTAAAAATATCTTAAATTTTATTTAAGATATAAATCTATTTAATTGCATCGCTTTGAGAAACAGATGATGTTATATTGGCAGAGTAAATTTTAAAATCAAATTCATTAATTATGCTTTCATAGTTGTAAAAAAATCCATATTAATATTTTTATTCAGAAAATAAAATGGAAAATAATTTTTATCGCTCTTTTCATAGAAATGGTTTTTCTGAAGTTTAAAAACGATTAATTTCGAATCATTTTAATTAGACTCATTAAAATATCCTTGGTTTCACAAACAAAAAGTTGGAAAATTAACTCTTTATTAAGAATTTTTTTTATTTGTGACAGAGATGATATATCGAAGATAACGATTAGGAAAATTACTGTTAAATCTAATTTTTTAATAAAATTTCTAAGATCTATCGGGTCAGTTATTTAATAAACATAACTTGAAGTTATATTTTTGACAAGATTAATTTCGCCTGAAATTAAATTTACACTGCCGATGAGTTAACTAACAATAATTTCATGCAATATAATCTAACTCCATTCCACAATTACCTAATTACAATACTTAATGATAAAAAAGCTTATGCACATAACATTTTTTAAACTTACAACCTATTAATAAAAAGCATGTGTATGTTATATTTTTAACTTATATCTTTTATTATCGTGTTGATACTGTCAAATGATTGTTTTTTATTTAATAATAAAGAATTGACACTAATTCTACCTAACGAAAAATAAATAATAGAATTTTGAGCGTGTAATAAGTAGAATAATTATCTTGTTCTTTTTTTTAGAAATTTCTTTCCTGTTCAATTCATAGTTGAAAACAAGTATATTATTATTACAATTTTTATCTTAACACGGTTCAAGAGGTGCGTTAATTATGCTCCCAAATTGGTCATAAATAACAATCGCAGCAATTAAACATTATGCGATAACGTATTATCTCCAACACCAACATGTCACACCACTGGTCCGGTTCTCACAATGTCAAACATGATTCATAAAAACCTCCTTTACCCGTTGATTAGCACAACAATTTATAAATCAATATATCAAAAGAAAGCCCTGCAGCACAAAAAAGTGTTTTTATGCCATTAGAAAAACAAATCAAGTAGTAACATTTAAATATTCAACTCAGATACACTTTTAATGGAATAACGTTCAATTTTTTATTTTTCAAAAATAGCCCATTTACATAATTTGGATAAGTTTCAAATGTCAAAATATAGACTATTATGCAATTCACGTTTATTCAATCCTTTTAAGAATGAACCTGATTTGCAAGTACAATGAAATTGTGTCATATTGTTTTCTATATATGTAGTATACATAGTGATGAAAATAGTTGCATCTACAATTCGAAATTAGTTTTAAAAATGAGAATATGACAAGAATATAATTCACAAAAAAGTGCACTTAAGAATACTAAGACTTCATTTACATTTGGTCTATATTTCAAAGCTGTACTTCCAGATATTTTGAAGTGTACACATAATTATTTATGCATATATAATTCATACGCAACTCATATCAATATTTTTCTATTCGTACTGGTGATAAAATGCGTATGAAAAATTGTATCTTTTAATAACAATTTTTCACTGTTTAATATTCAGAGAAACAAAGATACGCATTAAATATATCGTAAACAACTTAATTACAAAATATTCGGGTGCATCATCTTTAATGCACCTCAAATTGTTCGATCATTAAATGATGTGGGTAATGTGTGTAAAAGAGAAGGACAACGCGTGTGCAAGAAAAGTGCGAAAGTCGAGTGGCTCGAGTAAGAAGCGGGTACCGTCTTCCGTTATGTAACTAACCGATTCTGAGAGTCGCTAGTTAAGAGTGAATTGAGCAGAGAATGTGAGATTGAAAACCGAACGACCAATAGCTTGTACGTGCGTACGCGTGAAAGATTCTCGAGAGCCATTCGCATGAGTGTGTTTGGGTTTGCGAATATATTTGTGCCTGAGTGTACGTGTGAGTGAATAAAATCGGTGTGAAGCCTTTCGGCTCTGCGAGATGTGACTTGTGAGTCAAAGAATATAGGTGTACGTGCGGCTGACTGCCTGCGTTAAGTATGCCAAGGTGCACCTCTCGAGAAAGCCGGACTGACGACCGAACTGGACTGGACTGGACCGACTTGGGTTCCGATCCTCGGATCGAGTTAACCACAATATTTACTCGGCTATCTATTTATCTACGTCTATCGGTTTGTTTCGTACGCCGTAGCTGCATTTTTTACTGTCTGTTTCGTTTGCTTTTTTTTATCACCAACGTCATTATTAAACATTCCGATAAGTTCGTAAGATCTATACACAGAATAATGTCTAATTAGAGAGAGAATGCGTTTTATAGAAAGACTGCTGACGAATTTCGTAGCCGTTCTGCACGACTGCTCGTGGACAAATGTTTTAGAATTTTTCGCAAAGCCAATTTATTATTACGACGCACGTTCATTTAATGGTCTATGGAGAAAAGGTTGGTCGACGCGAGCGTGCTTTTTTGGAGAACGCAAAAATGAAAGCAACATATTTTTTGGTTGTCGGAGATAGGATTATGCGGGTTTTGCGTCGCATTACGTAATTGTGTTCGCGCATTTTCAATCGCTCTGGAATAAAGTTGTTGTGCTTATTGTAATACATTTATTTCAGGAATGTCTTGAATTAATTATTCTTTGTGTAATTGGAGTTTTGAGTAAAAAAGAGAAATGAATGTAAGAACAAGACACAAAATGTAATGTATCGAATGCAAACTGCTGTTGAGAAAAATTATATTTATAACATTTTTTAGTACTATACATAAGCGGAATATTAAGAAGTATTGAAAAAACTCGTTTTATCCAACAGTACTATTCTTATGTACATTTAACCACAGAATTTTTATAGCCCTTTAACATAAAATAAATGACTTCATTCCCGATCATCTTCACTTTCCTTGGTTGCAAACTTAAAGTCCATTTTACGATCATAAGAGTACATTCAATAAACCAAAAACCATATTCCTGTTTCAGCCATATATTATTATTAGGTGTATTATTTGTATCAATAATGCTATTACGTAATCTCATAATCAATTATATATTATTATACATTCTTACAGAAATAAAAATTACTCAAATGTAATGTACATTTGGTTACAATGTATATTATTATTAGAGGCTTTGAAATTAAGATTAATTATTATTACAATATACAACAAAAAAGCAACATGAAATAAAAATAAGTAATACAAATAAAAGTAACGAAAATAAGCAGAATTCGTTTAAATTGATACTATGTATAAATGGAATTCATATACAATATTTAATGGTAACAAAAATACATATATATTTTAATAAATATTTGCCGCTTCGTTTACATGCTGCATTATTTTGAGCTTCCGTGTCATTATTTTACTCTTCACTGCGTTATTCTTTCTTATACCCTTTTCTTTAAGTAGTGCAGAACTACTGTTTTTGCTTACATTGGCAAGGTGTCCGGAAGGCCGTGCATTCATCAAATCCAAATTCCGGTGTCATTCTCATGAAATCGCAATGTTTCGTCTTTCATGAAATATCTTATAAGTCTGTCGAAGTTATGAACGTAAACGTTATCTCGACATTCATTCTTATCAGACACGCCTATTTATACATCAGATGTACCAGTCATTTTATTTTGTTTATTCAAGTTAGTTATTTTGTTTTGTTTGAAGAACTTTGAATTTTTCAATACAAATTCTTTCTGTTGTTTGTCATTTTTTTACCACAGATAAGGAACAAAAGCACATGTGTTTATTAGTTAACAAGTTAACGATAATCGTAATTAGTTTTATTCACGTATAGTTAAATTGAGAACGATAGAAAAATATGCATCTTTAATTAGATGGATCGCTTGATAAAGATTTATCACAGAAAATAGGACAAAAAGTATTCATTATATGCACGTAAAGAAGTTATGCAAATAGATCATTTGAAGTTAATCGATGTAGTTAATTGTATCATAAGCATAAAGTAGTTACAAATGTAAAAAGTATAGATAACATTTGATGAATACTTATAATTGCATCAATAAGTAACATTTACATTACACAGGTTTATTAGCATATTATATAGATTTGTTAATCTACTTTACTATAACAAACAAAATAAAGCTACGTTTGATTTTAAATAGTAAAAACATTTTACGTAAATGCTTTGTAGATTTCAATTCAGCAGAGAAAATCATTTTTACCTACATAAAGCTCTTACCCATGTATGCGCTAAAAGACACAATTCAATTTGAATAATTATGCTTATTATGAATGTAGAAACATGCAAAATTTCAATATAACGAGTAATAATTTATTCTATCTAAGTAGAAGTTCATACCGTGTCATTGATCAAACTAAATATTAGTTGGAAACATTAAATTATATATATAAGGTGTTTACGTTCTAAATGAGAAAAATTCTTTTTTTATTTCAAGAAATTCATTTTTCTCTCTGTTACAGCAAAACTACGAGTTCCACATCCGTCTGTCTATTTCTATGACAAGGGTTGAAAAGACTTTTTTGTTTACGATCACGAGATTTTCTTACTAAACTTAAACACGGTACGTCTCATTATTTTATATGCTTATCAACAAATTTTCTGTTTCAAATATGATCACCTAAAAGAATATGATTTTTCGTCAAAGACATAAATGTTATTCAATGTAATGCAGAAGAATAAGATTACACTTTTTGTGGAAAACTGAAAAAATATGAATATTAATTCGACTCAAAATTTATACATGTGCTTTAATACTTGCGTGAGCGACAAACTGATAAAAGTACGTGTTTCCATTCTCTTATCGAGATGTACCGTTGAAAGACTACGCAAATGAGAGCGACACTTACGCGTAGACATCAAGGGTTCCGTTGACATATAATCATGTAATATAAATACATATTATCGCGTGTCTTTTATGCTACTATATTTACGCGCGTGTCTCTTTAAACGCTTTTTTTATTGTTTTCCAGTTGAGTTTCTCACTTAAGAATAGTGATTTTCGTTGTAAACCAATATTTGATCTCTCAGTATTTTCTTTTCCTTCATATAAGTACTGAAAAATGTATGCACTTCTAATCGTATTGAACGTGTATGCAAATATTTGTATTAAAAAATAATCGTCAAAAAAGAAGTTAGAATTTTCATTAAAACAATCTCGCAATCAATTTCAATCGCAAAAATTAATCATCTGTCTGGCATTTGATCATCGCTCTGATTGGTATACACCTAACCCTAACCAATTCCTCACAATTATTTTCTGATCGGTATCTGTAATTAGAAAAGTTTCATAATGCTCCTGAACTGAGTTATCATGATGACTGAGTCGTGTTCGGCGGTTTTGTTCATTTTTGTTTTAACTTCAAAAAGACAGGGCGAACATTAAAAAACTTTTTAAGTGGCGTTTTTTATTGTTCAAAGGCCAATTGTTATTAAATTGATTTGTAATGTTATTTAAAGTGAATTAACTTTTTACATGCGTCGCACATCAATTTCGATTCATCAAAAGGTATAGAACAAAAAAGTATTGAAATACGATACATTTAAATGTTAATACGATCAGCGAATATTGAGGACATCAGTTCTAACAATCTAAATATCGAGTGATTAGATTGATATCTTTATTTTCAGTGAAAGTGAAAGCAATTTTTAATTACCTATTGCAAACTTGGAGGGTTATATTATTGCGTCTAAATTGCGGACCTATATGTCACATTTGAGAGAAACATTGCACTTTCAGCTGTCTTGTTGAAATTTTTCATATCATTATGTCCATGAATGCTTTTTGAAATTGTGCCAAAATGACTATCTCTTGTTCAGCGGCGAATTAAAATTCTGTACCACAAATTGGGACACATTATTGCAAATGTTTTATATCATGCAATGGTGGTTTTAGTGATCAGTCAAGAATTCACCTTAAATATTCACCTTATCATAAATTACATAATTCATATATTCCACTTACATACATATGAAAGCAATTGATATATATTATTGATAATAATTATTCTCATTGTTATTTTAGAAGGTTCTATACAATTATACATATTTTGTTTTCTTTTTAAATATATGCTGAAAAACAATCTTGATATGTGCTTTTAATACGAACAAAGATTGTATCAATAAAATTTACAGTAAAACTAAATACCTTTAATGCTTAAACAAGTGAAACATAGAAAGTATACTTAAACATTGTCAACTTATAATATGATTTGATCTTTTCAAACAGCTTGTTAGACTAGACTTTGAACTACCTTCTAAATGATTTCTGCATGTGCCGCTGTTAAACGAGCGAGCCGTGCGTAAGGCGTATGCGTATGCATGCCGGATATAGATGCCGGTATTGAGGACATCTTCCTAATAATAGTAGCCCAGAAAATTTTTAGCCCTTGATGCGACCTACCTAAGGTAAGATTATCCACGTTATATCTGGCTTCTCAGCTGCAAAAAACGACGGAAGTTTACTAAAATGTTGAATTTGCTTTTACGGTAACATATATATACATTTGAACTATATTAATCCCAACTATCGTGTGATAACAAACAACTATCACATGTCGTTGATTTGAAAATCATGTCCTAGAAATGTGTATATTTTGCATGTCCCTGGATTTAAAGAAAATGTGCGAGTAAATAAATTTTATATTCTCGGAAGTAAAAAAGAGTAATCATGAATGATTTATTGTTATTTTATTGAACACATTATTTTTTAATATGTTACATTTAATCTAATATTATGAAAAACTAAATTTAGTAATAAACTTATTTTCACGTAATTTAAATATTTATACAAGATCTTATTTAGGTAAAATTTTCTAGGAAACATCTTTCGTAAGTTAAATTTAGTTAAAAATAATTAAAGAATTATATGTACAAGAACTAGGTTAGAATACTATAATAGTAAAAAAGGGGTTCAAGGTCGATTTTTTCGACAAGTTATTCGTATCATTTCACATCATTTTTTGCTTCCTTTTTTATATTTAGAGGATGATATTTGAATCACAACTAAGTATGAATTATTTTATTTATTTTACTTTGTATTGGAGGATATATTCAATCAGAACTTGAAAATGAAAGTATAAATAAATGTTATAAAAACAGAAAGGCTATGATCTTTTTTTCTTACAACCAATCCCGTACGCGGTGTATACCTTTTATATTATATTCATTTATTACTTGATAGAAAATTATGATTTTATGCTTGTTTTTAATTATATTATAGTTTGTTCGAATTGATGTTAAAACTAAATGGTATTGAAGTTAGATAATGTTACCATAAAATACCATATTCCATGTTCAAAAAAATGTAAAAATGGTAATAAGAATCAAAGTGCATTTCAGCTTTGCGAACTTTGTACTCAGATCGTTTTGGCAATAGTTATAAAATAACGTTCATTTAACCGTAAGTTTGTCGTTATAATCAGAAACAATAATTACAGACTTTTACGGTGTATAATATTTTCGACAAGCCATAAATTTTATTACTCACTTCCTTTATCCTGTCCATAGTAATTATTAAAAAGTAGAGCAAATTTTTCAATCTTAAAAGTCTCGCACTGAAAAATGCTGTAAATATACTTTGAGAAAATAGTTAATGTAACAATTTTTGTCTATTTATGCTTTAGCTTTTCTAAGCAAAAGCACTAGTTTTCAATTTAAATTTTAAATTTATTGTGCTTTGACGTACAGAATTGATTGTCACCAACAAGGAATAATAGATGAATAATTGATAGAAGATGTGTTAGAATCCAGAGAAGGGAAGTGAAAACAAAGAAAAGACGTAGGATTTAAACGGAGATTCAAATAGCAACCTGATCTATTCATAGTAACTTAAAACTAAATTCGACTCTAATCTTGGTTTTTCGATTCTCATCTACTGCACTATACATAATACATTTCTAGAATATTTGTCTTTTACTGAATAACTTGAATCCAATCAAATAGAAAATAGATAATTTCCTCAAGCACTGGTCAGTTTGAATGTTCTCTAAATCCGAAATTGGAAAACATGAAGGCAGAGCAAGAGCTGTGGTTACTCGAAAAAGTAACGCCGATTCTGTAGGGTTTCGCAGATCTGCTTGAATAATAGGTCACTTTCCTGTTCCTCCTCAGCTCCAAACAATTCACGAAGGCGTTCGATTCCAGCTACGTGGCAACGGAAAATATGACTTTCGTGATGCGGGTCCTTTTTGAAGAACTAAACGAAAAAGTGGGTCAAGCCCGGTACAGACAATTCCGCTTGTTTCTTTTTCTCTTTTTTACGTTTCCTGTGTAATCGTTCTTTTACAGTACATCTTGTGTCACGTGCAACCTGATGAACCTCCTTTATACATTACAGCTTCAATAGCTTTTAACTTACTTTAATAAGGTAAACTCTTTTTCACACAATGTTCAACTTTTGTACTGAGTTTCTTTAATTCATGTATATTTTCAAATTGAAACACCTTTACTCGACATTTCAAACAATATATACAATATTTTATTTACCTACCATGAAATTTTAACAAATATTTGTATTTATAAATATGAATTAATGCTTTGTAATAATTAAATGTTTGTTCCTCATTAAACGCTAGAGAAAAACAATTTCGTCAACAATTT
>JABFQD010005044.1:0-11086 GCA_022817045.1 Psix sp. ZL-2020
TAGTGAATTAACATTGAATTTATTTTTATATAGTAATTTTGATAGTTTAAGTGTTAAATTATTTTCAATTTTTAAATATATATCTTTTCTTTAATTAATTTAATGTAACATTGTATAACATTTTTAAAAAAGATACTTAGGTATCAATATAAAAAAACTAATGTAAATGTTTTCTAGTTTTTGCATTCGCCAGTCACATAAAATTGAAATGTGGTATTTCAACAACAAGTTTTTAATAATGTTTATCGTATCAAATAACCGTATTTGAAATTACAGAAAGAGTTTCATAAGAAATAAAAATGTATACTTTATTCCAGAAAACTGGTATGATAGCATGATTTTTTACAATTGATATACAATTTTTTGTTCATATCCTAGGAACGATCACTTCTGAAATTCTGCACCATCTTCAAACATTCACCGTTGCTCAACAGTGATTACTCAATTCATGAAAAACGTATCAGTCATACAAAACAAATATTTATTTTTACTCCTGTAACGTATTAAAATCTGTTGAAGAAATTTTAAGATCATGCTTTGCCAATTGAAATGGACGAAAGAAGGTCACTGCGCTGTTGTCCGTATTCTGTTGTCTCGAGACACGGTATATATAAGTGGTCGAGGTTAGCCAACATCGAATGACGTCTTTCAAAGCGAAAGGACGGTCCAGTAATTTGGAGGATGAAATTTGGATAAAATTAACGTGAGGCATGGATTACTCACCTCTCCCGTTCCGCAGTTTTGGCTCGGTGTTCCGCTTCGTGGGCCAGTCGCTCCAAGGCTAAAGCCCTTTCCTCGGACTCCTCGAGCGCAGCGATAGCCCTGGCTCTTTCTTCTCGTAGTTCAAGAGACCTCCTTTCAAGTTCCGTCCTTTGAGCGGATACAAGTTGCACCTAATAAAAGCCATTGACATTCATTCATTGTTCGCCGTGATGCGGTTACGTGTGATTACAGGGCTGGGTTTTAGTTTTTTTCTATCTCTCATCTTTCTTTTCTCTTTGTTTCTTTATTATTTTTATTTTTACTTGTACATCGATTGAGCTTCAGCTATGTGAAAATGAAAACAACAAAGAACACTAGTTTCATAATCGGAATAAACGACGAACCGAACCGCGTAATTGAATTAAACGCGGGAACAGTTTCCGTGAATTCGACGTGCGAAAATTCTGTGATTCGTTACAAATATTGCATCAGCGCAATAAAATGCTTAGAATTCAGGGTTTTGTAATGACAGCGAAGCGGCTGCAATGTTTTGCAAGCCAATCTACCGATGAGAATATTTGGCTGCGAAAATTTTTTGTCCGCTAAGATGCAATCGGCGAGACTAATTAGATTTGATTGATTCCGTGATAGTATCTAGAAGACTTAAGCTTTCGTAAGTGCAATTATCATGCAAATGACGATTCCGAATTTCGCCCGGATGCTAATAAAAGAACAAACAAATTGGATAATCATCACAGTAATTATTGAAGCGCGATCGGTTCGCATGATAACATCGACGGCGAAAGTTGCAGTTATCAGATACTCAAGCAAATGTCATGGACGAGCATTTGATCACAGAAATATCGTTTCGTTACGATACACCCACGCTTTCTTGATCTTGAAACCAAAACCAACTATTCGAATTTTTGCGATTTTCTTCTTAATTTCACTCTCGGCGGTTTCGCTGAACGAATTTGAAATTTTATGCCTAAATTTTCCCATAGACAGTATACAATTTCCTATCAAAAGTGTACATTATCTTATAACATTATGAATCTAAATACATCGTAAATATTTGAACGAATCTATCAATTTAAATCAATGATTTATATTCTCTTTTTCTTGTTGCTAGTTGCAATCAGTATAAGTTTCTACAATTCTCAATGACTGGATATACATGTACACAAATATCTACCTCATCCCGTAATATTTCCAAACTGCTAACGTGATCTTGAAGAGTCGTGTTTCTTGAAGCACACTTTTCCCGAAGAATTTTAATTTCCAACATTAACTGTTCTTCCTGCTTAGATGTTTCCTTTAGCTGGTTGGCCAGTCTGGTATTTTGAGCAGTCAGTTCGGCAACTAAATTTGCTTGATCTTTCTCTGTCCTTCGAGCTCGTTCGCTTTGTTCCTGAAGCTGACTTCTTAAAGAATCAATGTCCGTTTGCAGTTCGAGAGCTCGAGAATCACTTTCTTCTCTAGCCTCCTCAAGTTTTCGTCGAAGTAGATGTCTTTCTTGCTCCAGTCTCTGTAAAAATAGTAAAAATTTTTAGAATCATTGCAATTTTTTATTAAAATGAAAAAATTACTTTAATAATAAAATCTACAATAATTATTTGAAGATCTAAGAATCAATTTAAACATTGAATATAAATTAAATGCAAATAAATAGAGCTTCAAAATAATAATGAGATTTTTCCAATTAGACTGTCAAAGGCTATTAATAGCAAAAACAATCATTACGAATATCATTTTGCAGTCAACCCATTCATAATTACATTTTTATTATATTGCGAACAATACTATTATATTCTTATTGATGCAAGATTAGTATTCAATTACAGCTTAGTTAAATGTTATAATTGTTTTACATATTTCAACCATAAAAAAGTGAAAGACTAGGTCAAAGAGAATCGCTTAATTGATATGAAGACACGTCATCGCTATGAAATAAAAACTAAAACAGCTAAATAAAATCATCTTTACGTAAAGTTGTATAATGGATATGTATACTTTTCTAACTTTCGTGTCATGGGATGCGAGTGATTCAAAGTGAATTAAACATTATAATGCGTGGGATTTTTTACTTGACACAAATAAACTGAAATTTATTATTTAACGTACATGAGAAACGAATAGAGGAACAGGAAATGGAACTTCGAATACCAAATAAATATATTATGATTTTTGTTTAGACATATTCGTACGGAAGTAGTTTTTCAGAATAGCGTGTAACTTTTTGAATAATTTTTTCCAGCATGTATACAATTTAAATCTATTTCTAAGTGAAATCACAAACCGGTTGTATATAAGTGTGATCCACCGTCATCAACTAGAATATGAAATTCGTGTCCTTGTTATCTGAATCATTGAAGGATGTAGTCACTTCGCTATAAATATTTAATGTTTAAATCTTTAAAAAAAGAAGAATTAATACTTTTAAATTCTTTCTAACTTATTTATTGGTTTTCCAAAACATAAAAATCATTTTCAATATTAAATATTTATGCAAGATGTTTTTTATTTTTGATAACAATTCAATCAAATCGGTTATTCAAAGTATAAACGTATTAAAGGCGAAACACGAAGGATAATCAATATATCACATAAATTTTTATTGGTACTTGTAAGTTTTCTAATGCATCAAAGCTCTTCATATCTTTATTCTAAACTATTCTCAAATGCCAATACGAATTCCTGTCAATAAGAAACGCAAATAATTTTTAAATAAACGGAACGCATATTTAATTTGAATTACAGTTATAATTCAAAAAAATTACTTTCATCGAGTTTAGGAAATAATATTTGCTCGATTATTATTGTTTCATAAAATTCTAAGAAAACTATATACTTGAAGCTTTATTACACAGTGTTTAATGTTCGCTCTACTTTGACTTACCAATATTACTAATTAACTTTAGCAACAATAAAACTATTGAGAGTCACGATATCGAATCTCTAACCGTTTAGATAACTGTCTTGAGAGTGGAAAATATTATATTAATATCCTTCAGAAGTACATTCTGGCAATTTAAAGCGAATGTAGCAAAAAATTATTACGATTTACGTTCGTATATATTTGTTTCATTTTTTACTTATAAATTATAAAAAAGTATTTCTAAAAATATACTAGCTCACTCAAAGTGTGAACAGTTTATTAAAAAAAACGGTTTTGGATTTCGAAATTTAAAAATTATTTTCAATTTAAAATTTCAGTTTTTATTTATTTATAAGTAAAACTTAATGTATCCAGTAGATGGCGCACGTTGTGATTAATCAGTAATCTAATTTCCTGCTTGACTCTCTTAATTCTATTATAGTAAGGATATATATCAGGAAACGTATACAGATAAGATATTTCATATCTATAACCACCTGTACATTCGTGAGAAAAATCAATTGTATTGAAATATTAGACGAATTGTTATGCAATAGTTTATATTTCCAGTCTCTAGTTAATAAAATTGAAAACTACACCTAAACGTATTTTTAACAACTTTAAAAATGTACCATTTCATTTCACATAGAAATGATATAGAATGAAAAAACCTATAAAAAGGATCTGATAATTTCAAAGCTACATGAATATACATTTTAAGGTTATTCTAAGATCGTATGATATTAAAATGATACGAAATATATAGGATAGGCATATTGTTACAGAATATGGATATATTCTACGAGTTTGGTATTTGATTGCAAAGTAACCTTGAAAGAGTTGAAAAGATTGAAAGCAAAACAGGATTAAATGAATTGATTTCGAATTATCAAGGACAAGCATGATTTAAAAAAAGGAGATTTTTCATTAGATGGATACTGAAGAATATAGTACACCTTTCTATTGTCGTAAGGTGTTGAAATATTAGCATGAAACGTCTGTTGGAGTACAAAGTTTCAAAGGTAATATCATTTCACTATTAAATAAACATTTCTGTGTTTATGAATAATTTATTTGATTTTTATAATTCAATTTGACATTTTTTAGTGAGCTAGTATTTTAAGAATATTATCTCGCACAAAATTAAATTTATATAACCATTTATAATATTTCAAAATACTTTATATTTCGAATTTTAAAAACATGTTTTTAATTGGCTACATTTGATTGACATTTATATTTTTTTTCTTCATTCAAAAAAATTAATTAAAAACTAATTTTGAAAATAGAATGTATAATTTACAAATAATATTATTAAACGAGCAATATTAATAAAAATTTGCATCGTTTGATCTATAAAATTTATGCATTTTAACTTAAGTTGTTAATAACTAAGTAATCAACTAAATCATAGCAATTAAGATTAGATGAGTACATTTTTATTTGCCTGGTTCAATAATAAACATTTTAAAGGAAAACATCAAAGCTATTTCCTCATTACAAACAATGTTTTAAAGTTATATTCAATTCATTGCAATCACACCTTTAATCAACATCATTGCATCATTCAAATTAATATTCATATCAGAGCCCGTCACTTAACTGACCTATTCCAAACATATACTTATTCGAAACGAATGGATTCTTTGATCTTTGGTGGTGAATTAATTTTCACCAAAATGATTGTGTATAAATTTCGTGTTTCATTATATCACGAAAAAATGATAAGTTGATTATTTCCTGTCTTCGTCAAGTTTAAAACTCACAAACGACGAAAATTCTCATTAATATGCTAGTCAATGAATGCTTAATTTGATCGCAGCGGAAAACTTACATATCTCTTGATATTTTTTAATAATGTTTGCACAATATACTTTATTGGCTATCTAACATTTTACGTGTAATAAAATATGACACATTTTGTTAAAAAATATCATGACTCAGAAGCACATCACATTCTAAAATATTAAAATTACATACTTCAACGGCAATATTTTTTTTCAAACTTATGACTCAAACCTTTGATAGATCCAATATTAATAAAGACTCTGATGCTATTCATATTCTGGTTAGAAACATTTGAACTTGGCCTGTCAATGATATATTTTTTCTTTAAGCTGATTCTACAAGTTAACGATTCCTTATATACTTTTACTTCTGATCGAACAAGTTGTATCAAGGTGATAGAGCAAAAAGATTTGCCAATGATAATAAGATTTTTATCAATAAAATTTGTTATGTGATTCAAAGACGAAAAAAGAATGGAAACTCAAAAATAGTTCAAATCATTTTTTATTATTGTTTTTTTCTTAAGAGAAACTAGAGATAGGATTGAAGGAAGAAATTGAAATTCTAATATATACATATATTTTTAAAATGTTTGTATACTTTGCGAATAACGTATAGTTAAAGTATATTTTCATGTGTCAAAACATAAAAAACACTTAGAATAAAGGAATGCGAAGAGACAGGTAAGCAAGCGCGTTCCACGATAGTAAGTTCAGGTTAGACTTATCGAGCCAGTTCGCGGGTCGGCCTTGGTTACCCGTGGTTACTCATCGACCGATTGCGGCAGTAGTTTAATTTACCGATCCCTTATACTTCCAAAGGTTCACACTTGAAAACCTTTGTCTTGCAAAGAAATTTTCAAAAATATATTTATATGTAATCAAACTTTTATGATCTTAAAAAAATCAACATTCCATCTACTTTTTAAGCATTTTCATTATAATGAATGCTTTTAAAACGACAATTATAAAAACTTCAAAATTTGAATCATAATCTAAAATCAAAATTCATGATTGCAAAAAAGTGACTCATAATTTTGTTGAAGCGAAAAATTAATTTTTTTTTATGTTCACTGAAAAAAATTATTTACAGTTTCAAATGAACGACTTCAGCATGAAGTAATTCTCACAGCGTGACTAATGATTTGTTTACTACGAAAAAAAGTAAAATAAGTTGAAATAGTTGTGATAAACACATCGTTTGTCATTATTATTATGTGGCAAAACATATATTTTAGAAAAAAAATCGAAACTACATCTAATTGTAAAATATAACAAAATAATCGAATGATAATAAGTCATAAATATATTTAATTCGAAACTATAGTGGATTTGGCTCAAACCATTTTCTATAACAATTAGTTCTAATTGAATATTTGCCACTTTCTCTTTTTGAATCTCTATTGTGTTCTTTTCTTTTTTTAAGAATTAAATTAAGAAAATTACTTTATTTGATTTCATTCCCAAATTTGATAGTATAAACCAGTGATTGAATTAGTTTTATTTGATTCAAAAATGAGGCATTGTCAAGCATAACATTTAATTATTTTCCGCAACACTGAACTATCTCCTGAGTCCGTGGAGAAACCCATGATTTCAGTCTGCAGACAAAATTATGTTATAATCAGATTATGTCGAATCAGCACGAATTATGCAACTAAATTTGATCATTCAATTTTCTTCGTGTATTTTTATACATTAATTTTAAGCAAATTGTTTAGTCATTTCGGGCAAAATTCAAGCCCTGAAAATCAAATAATGGCACGAAAAACGAAATATTTCATTTGTATTCGACAATTATTGCGATGAATTTATATTTTAAGAATCATATTGTGAAACAAAGCGTGTAATGAAATCAAACATTGTGAAACGTTTTGACTTTCTGTTGTGATTTTATATATACATATATAGATCGCCTATATATCTGATGATTAAAATCATGTATTGAGCTCTGAAAGAGTTTGTAACATTTATGATCATTAACTTTTCTATAAATTTTTATGTAACAGAAACGTAGAAAGCTGATTTTGCAAGTGCAAAAATAATTAATACGGCTTTTGCGTTTACTGTAAAAAATCACGCAATCATTTTTTCTTTTTTTTTGGTTACATCATTGTACTCATCTAAATTATAAACAATTTCTCTTACGTTTACGAAGGATTCACTTTTGTACAATTATTATCAACGACTTTTGTTCGACAAAAAGAAATCTATAATTTTAGTTGGACATTTACATAACAACATCATCCAAAATTACATATAATCTCAGAAAGAATAATCACTATATCGTCTTCGCCCGAAGAAATGAACGTCATATCCCACTTTTAGTGGCGAACGTCAGAACTACAAGTAAATATCACAGGGATAGTTTCTTTGAAGCGGTTAAAAAGTTACTCCTTCGCAAATCAAACGATGGCATCTTCGAAGAAATCATGCACTTTATCTTGTCAAACGATTTCATAAAACAACGAACATGGGAAATATGTTGAAGAAGTTAACTGTACAAAAAACGGTTATTTGTTGTGATGAGTTATTAAATATCGGGAGGTTTGCATGTTTATTGATGTCGATTTCAATATGTGTAATTTAATATTTATTATATGGTAAATGTTGTATTAGAATTAATGGTTAGAAAATATTTATGAATAGAAATTTATTGAAAATTATGCTTCGTTATTTTTATACAAGTGCTCGCAGTTATTTATATTTGTTTACTTTTGAACATTATTTACGGATAACAAATAATTTTTGAAATTTTATTTAATTATTTTAAAAAGTTTTTAAGTATTTAAAGTATTTAAAAATAAAATACATATTCTTAACTCATTTTATTTTTTATACCAAAGTATTAATATTTATATGTAACATTTATTACAGGTTTATGCTGATTCGTAATTTATTCGTAATAAATTACTAATATAAAATTATTAAAATACGAAATTATTCCATGGTACAACATTTACAATATTCTGCAAAATAATACAAAACTTGTTTATATATATCTTTAATGTACCGATTACGGTTTATCAAATTGAAGGGATTATCGCTTCTTGATTCGTGTTGTATTTATGTATAGAATTTTTTTATTTGCATAAGTATAGATGTCATACGTTATCCGGTGACAAAACAATGATGTACATGCTAATTTCGATACAACACTCGCAAAAAACTAACAAAAATTGCTTGTCCAATATTCAATTTCAGCAATGTTTTTGTAGTAATAAATTGTTATTAGATCATGTCTCTCTGAAAACTTCCGCTACAATGTTTCATTACTAATTTTCAATATAGATTTCTTTGTGTATAAATGAATAAATTGAAAGACAAATGAATTAGATGGTAGAAAACTTGAAAACACGTGTTAGGTAGCGATATACTGAACGTGTTTGTTGTAAATGGTTTATATGGCTTCGTATAACGGAAACTTCAGGATGTCAGCTACAATTTTCACACTGTAATTAAGTTTAAAACTGTATATTTTTTCATTGTGGTCGAATATAAACTATAACAATCATTGCTTCCAAATTAGCATAATACATTTAATTAACAAAAACTTTTTAATTTTGTAATTTTAAATTTTATAAAAAAATCGGATTCAATCATTTATTTTGTGTAAATGTATGTAAAATTTAATTTTATATTAAATATATAAAATAATATTTTTTACAAGAATTATTACAAACTCTTGCTAAATACAAAATTTCAAAGAATAATATTAATACTAAATCGAATTTTCTTAATTATTATCACATAAAATTGTGTATTTATTCCATGTCTATTGAGTATAAACTAGAATAATTTCAATAGAAATTATTCAATGTAATAAAATATGTATCATAAAACATATCTATTATCACAAAAACTTGAGCTAGTTAACAAGGCAAGCCTCATAAGCATCTGATCAGCATCAGTTACAGTCATGTCTTACTGAACTTTTACTACAATGAAAACTTGCTTCCTGTTTGGGCTACTATTTTAGCCGCCAAACGTAAAAGTGTATCGCAATCGTAATTAATGCAGCTGTTGTAACGCAAAGACCAGGAGTTCCTTGTTTCACTTCCCGTGTCACTTCTGACGTCTTCTATTTTTCGCACTTTTATGATTACGATGTAGATAAATGTGTTCTTCCTCAAACTCGAGACTGCCTAAAACATCGAATTTACGCAACAGCTCTTAAACTAATGAGCCGGTTCGGTTCCGTGACTTCGAAAAATTAGCATTACCTTTGCATCTATATTAATAATATGCCTCTTCAAACCACACAATTAACTTAACTAGCGGTCCAATGGAAATCATCAATTATGAAAAGTGAAATGATATTTCTTAAAATGCCAATTCGTAGCAAGAATTTCACGCAACACGTGGTTTTGCGCGTTTCTTAACCCTATATTTCCAATAGTTTAATTTATACTACATTTTTTAAAATATATTCTAATATACTACTTAAGAACTAGGGCGGTTAAAATGCGTATGCATCAGTTTTGAATTAATTTATGTATTATGAAATGTTAATTAATTGACGTGTTATATGGTAGTAATATATAAAATAGAAATCATTTTTCTTTTTCACGCAAGTAGAAAAGAAACCAAGCATGACATGGCAGACATGTATACATGGCCATGTCGAAACCGTATCAATTTGTAACAAGAATTAGTACATTTAAACTATAAATTATTTATTAATTGAAATGTTTATAAATTTTCTATTTTAATTTATTTTACTACAAAGACAAATAAAATTTTATAACAGTAATATACATGATGACGGCGAGTTATTTTTTTTTCATTTCTCGTTAACTTATTGGTATTCGCAAAAACTGTGCTACTAAGCGACGCTATAAATCATCTTTCCTGCTATCAAGGCATAATTTCTAATTTTTAAATTCGAAGATAACTTTAACGCAGTTGAAATCAAGCTCAATGTAATTTTTCTAGTCGAATAATAACACGAATTCTTGAACTAATTGCTAAACAGGGATCGCAAATATAGATAAACCGCAAGATGTTAGCTGTAATGTATGTTTAATCTTTATTATATATACATGAGTAGATATATACTCATTTTTTCAAACGTCTAATATTCACTATGTGGCGGCTTTATAGTGATGATATATTTTTGAAATTCTCGATCTTATCTAAATCATATAAAAAACTAAATATTACAGATATCCTGAAAAATCTTAATAGTAACAGTTTTTAATACATATATTTAAAATTATGTATAATCTTTGCTTGAAGGGTTAAGCGGCCTGTTGAGTTCCAGATCAGGATCTGGTATGGTCGCAAGAATTTCTGATCAGGATCATATTTCAACTCGAATGAAATTTCTCTTAAAGCCGCGTTCAGTGAGAAGACTGACGATATGAGAAACATAACTGTAACACTACGTAATTAATTTTACAAACACTCTCTACTTTTTGATGAGTAGTCTTCAAGTTTAATCGATATACTCGTTTTTTAATTCGCGCTAATATTTCCTCTCGTTTAATTACACGAAGATAGAGGAAATGAAACGCTTCAATTTGACGATCTTACAACTTTCTCATGAAATTAAATTTGGTATTCAACGTTTTCTTGAAGAAGATCTCGTGTCTATTTTTTTGTCGCAGATTAATGACATATTATATTCTCCTGGGCAACTTTGATATATAGTTATTATTATTATTATAACATCTCATCTATCATGAGCATTATCATGAATTTTTTCGGAGAAATTCCC
>JABFQD010005045.1:0-11084 GCA_022817045.1 Psix sp. ZL-2020
ATACATATAGAATTTATTAAAATAATATATTTATTTAATATTATTTTTAAAATCAGTACAATTAAAAATATCTTATTTTTAGAAAGAAAAGTTCAGGTTATGATCATTTTTATCCAGTATTTATCATTTAAAAAGAATAAAATAATACAATCAGGTAAAATTCATCAACCGTGAAAAGTGTAGGCACACATGCAGAAATAGATGTATCAGAAATCTCTTACCTTGAGTCTGGTGAGACGAGGCTCCTCGACGGCGAGCTTCGCTAGAGCTTGATAATTTCCTTCAGCGGCTCTCACCAACCATTCGCGTGACTTCCCGTCCAGTTGCTGCCGGAAATAAGGTCAACATTAGTCGGTTCCTTGAAGCGATTATTTACAAAAACTTGTTGAGACTCGCCAACTTCTGGCTGCTCATTTTTAATAAGTTTCACAAAAGTTGAAGTCTTAATTATCTCCAATCTATCTCTATATCTTCATAACTTTAGAATAATTATTTAACAATGAAAGATTTTTTGAAGACTAGAACGAGTATCTTTACCTCCTTAAATATTTTGAATTACAAAAATTGATTAGTGAATAAAATAAGATAAAAAAGAAGATAAAAAAATCTAATTAATAACTCTGATCATGATATACTTACAGATACCACAGAAGCCCTGTCATCCTCTTCAGTTCCCTGCGTCTGTAAAAAAGAAACAAACGTTATGTGTTTCCGCCCTCGAATCGGATTGACTTACTTATTGTCACGTGGCTGATGGCATGAATATCTCGTTCAAATATTTTTGTATAATATTGTCTCTTGTATTTGATCTCACAAATACATGAGTGCACACATGCTCCGCATGTGTGCACACTCGATTGAATGTATCTGTATAACGCTCTGCAGGGGAATGCGAGAGAGATAAAATGGTATGCGTAAAGCTGCGGGAAGCCACGTAGCACGATCATGCTCCTATCATCAGATTGATATACGGATTCAATAATTGATTTTCAGACACCCAGACACTCGACTTACGCAACTGTTAGCCTGACGTTTACAACTTGGATTGTATTATTCTTTTTAGTAGTAATCAGACTCGATGTTGCAAGCATTTTATTAATCTGTATGTAAACATGCTGCGAAAGTATTAAGGAGGTACAGTTATTATAATTAGCATGTTAACTAACATCAAATAGGATACCGAGGTACAATCTTTGATTTGACCACAAGTGATTAATGTTATTGAGATGACAAACAGAAGATGGAACTAGTAGAAAAGTTCAGAAGTAGATGTTCAAAGTTTGAAGAGGTTAGAAAGAGTGATCAATGGTTGTGTATGAATAAACCATCAATTTGCTTAGCCATTGTCTAAATTAAACTGTTTTTAATTGGTATTCAAATGAAGCCTTGTTATCATGTAAAAATCATCTAATTATATGACTTAGTACCTTTCAACGCAGGTTGAAGGTATAGCAAGACTAATGAAGAGAGGCTCTGTATGAGGTAGGTGTCTTCAAACGGCCAGTCACTCTTGTTAGATTGTTTGTATTTTCACTCGTCACGGTCAAAAGTTCACACAGGATGCTTGTGTCAACATTGAATGGCGCTGGGATCGTAATTCGGCCTGAGAGTGTATAACCGATTCGTTGAGTCAACAAAAGGTCAAGCGATATCTCTATCTGATCGATTACACCAGCACCTCACGTGAAAGGCTTCTTTGAGTTTCATAAGCGAAGCAGGACTCGTAAAAGAATCGATTCCTTATCGGCGGATCCTTGCGGGAATTCGCGATTCGAATGAAAACCACTGGCCCCCCGTGACGTTGGGTACCAGACAGGAAATCGGACTTTATTATACGTGTACCTATCTCACGCGCTATCCTTCATCGGCGAATCGACGCTCGTATTTCCACCAGGGATTTGTAATAATTTAACAGCAAACGTTGAAATTATAGCGGTGGTACCCGTTGCGGTTCATAAAGCAAAGACACACAATCAGGAATACAGCGGCACCGGCGATAAGCGAGACTCGAGGAATTTCGACCGATATATTTATGTATTTTGCGTGGATTTGAGCAGGATCCAGTGTAGCCGAAACACAAGTCTTATCGTTGAGAGATCAAATCGATGCCAAGATAGGCTGCTCCAGATCGAGCCTCTCGACCGCTGATATCTCGAATCAGGTATAGAGATATGCAAATTCATTGGATTGCTTGAGAAAAATAAAGAAAGAGATAAAGAAAGAAAAGAAGGACGAGAATGGGGAAGGAACAAAATGAACGAACGTACAAGGACCAGTCAGCGAAGCTTCGTTCGTAGTCTCGTGGCTTGTGGAACTTAATGGCGTGGTTATCAGATAAGCTTATAGAATGGAGGGTTAATCGTAATGGCATCGTCGTGGTGTTCTAACAAACTCTGCCTCGACAGAAGAAAAGGAAGATGATTCGACGAGCCATAAGACAGCAGGAGATGGCGCTCAACCTGGGCTAACATTGCTCGCGTTATTGTTCCGACGTAATTAATATTTTAATTGAGATCACCGAGAATTAATTAACGCGTCGAAACAACTCAAGTTTTCTCTCTTCATCAAGCCGATCAATTGAATGACATATATTCTGATCCTATCTTGTTGGTGTTGACATTTTTCGAAGATTGATGGATTATTATTATGAGTTACAGTTGGTACTTTTAATGAAATTTTGCTTTGAATATGAATCAAATTAATAACCATATCATTCTCCATAGCATGTGAGTACATAAAGGATTAAAAATTAAATAACACGATTTCGATAGCTTTTGGTCTATTTATACGTAAAGTAAAATGGAATAATAAACTATTTTCAAGATGTAAATTTTATTTGTTGTTAAAGAACAAAATAAGAAGAGTAAAGTCAGCAATATGACATAAAAGAACTTTTTCAATTCTTATCGTAGCTACTAAATTCAACCATAGATATATGCCCGAGGGTCAGAGAAAATGAGCATAAGACGTTGGCCCTTCCGTGCATATACAAGACTGGGAACGTTTTAATAAGCGAGCGTTTGCTACCCTCCGAAAGACCGGGAAAGGACCAACATGTAAATATATTCGAGAGCGATACCGTGTTCGAGAGTCCTTGGTAGTAGTATCGGACGATGAATGGAATGGACGAGGGCAAGCAGAGAGGTGTGGAGGGAAGAGCAGCAAAACATGTTTGTGGCACGAGCTGCCTTGAGAGCTACGCAGAATTAGCTTTATTATAACCTGGGGGCCATCCATACATACCCAACAGCGTATGAACATACGCCGACCAATAAGCTGAATGCTATAACCAACATTTTCGCGGCTGACCGCACCGCGAAGTACTCCGGTAAGCCACGAAAACATGCTCGGTGGATAGAACTGCCGGGTACCAGCGATTTATGCCTTCGAGAGACGCAAGCAACTTTTGCCGTCGCTTTTTAAGAAGCGATCGTTATTTGAAGAATTAAATCCTTCGTTCGGATTACGCGCATAGGTTATCAGAGGAAACCGGTTAGCTGTTTAATGAAAGTTACGTGTAATCTAAATAACGATTTTTTTTCTTTCAGCCACCGCGGGAAAGCGGTCGACTTTCTATACCAGAGTCATCATGCGCAGGTTCCCATGTGGATGCGAATTTGAGATAGTTCAACAAAAGAAGAAAGTAAGATAACAATATGAGATCAATGATGGTCTGCTGTGAATAACATTCGACTGATTTATTCCCCTAATGGGCGTTCGCGCATTCATTTTGGCAGCGTTAGGCAATTCCAACGGGTCTTCTCGTCGCTACCACCAAAGCTACTGCTGCTGACAGGAAAACTCTCGCTGGTTGATTCAGCGTTTGGTTCGGCGACGCCTACCAATGAACGCCATGATGTCTATCTTCCCACCCACACCAACATTGGTAACCATTTATCTATCGCTGCGCATATTATTCAAAACAAAATTTATAATTCTTCTTATTAGAACTTACATGATAAAAGACCAAAAGACTCAAAAGTTAAGACTGTCATATAAGTAATATAGCAAATAGTCTCTGATTTTGCAGAATTTTTTTAAAACAATCTACCTATTTCTAATAGTTAATCGACATAGAACTATGACAACTATTAATAACTTGGACAAATTTTAAATTTAATTATTTAAAAAGAGATCATGTACGAAAACTATGCAGGCCTCAAACACATGAACAACTACGAGTTTGATGGAATGAATTAGTGATTGGTATAATTATTAGTTTGCCAGAGCCACAAAACAGGATGATTCATGACTTGCATATTGTATTTTCGTGCGCGAGCATTCAGAGTTTGGTTTGGATAGGAAACATGAAGCAGGTTACACACGCCTATCTCGTGACAGGGATATTCGTACGCGCCGTGTTCTCTAAGTCCGTGGTGTACCGCCATCGTAATTCCATAGCTAATAAATATTTCATGGATATATAGGTGGTTAGTTAATATAAACGTCAAATAATTTGCGTGATTTAACTTGATCATCCTCTCTAATTTGGCACGTTGATTGGATACGTGAAGTTCTGTTGTTTAAGAGTCGAATAACTATCTAATCTAAATAAGTTTATTTCCAGTAGTAGACTTATTTGATTATTCCTTTTAGTTTAATTTTCATCGCATTTCGATTGGTCTAATTAGAATATCATTCAGTTTGGAACATTATTAGTACAAGCTAACGAACTGGATAAACTAGGACCAGCATATATATTAGAATGGTTCGCGAAATCCATGGTCGAGGAGTGACGTGGGTGTGCAGAGAAGTCTTTGGCTGGGTCGTAACAAATGGAAGGTAGGATAAAGGCACCTATAGTTGCGAGCGAGATATCCATGCGGCCCTGATATCCTGGCCTCTGGGCTAATTCTGAGGTGTAATCTGCAAGTACCATCTCAATAGATTAGCATATAGATAGCGTAGTGGGCTGACCGTATATATGTTTAGATCACGGGCGACAGAGTCATGTCCGTTTTAGTCTGCCGTCTTCTGACTCAGTGCTTGCTACACAAATGCTGCAATAAATGACGAATGCATATTGAAAATGTTGACCCACATTAGAAATGAATAAAAGCACTACACGCGCTATTCTTATGCAAAAATTGATTGGATTTATCTGTCCTTTATATAAAACGTTGAATTTGCTCAACTATTGCTAAGCTTAATTTTCGCTACAAAACAGATGTTATTTATAAGAAGACATGTTTGAAACATGAAAAACATGTTTAAACTTAACACTGAGATGTCTCAAAGTAAGATATTCTGGTTATTAAAGAGAGCATAAGCGAGAATCAATCATCCAAAGGTAAACGTTTTTTGTCGAAAAGCAAAAATCATCGAGCTTGATGTAAAAGTATTGACACATGGCACGTCAAGTGACGCATATTACGAAGAGAAAAGAGTCATTCTTAGCGAACGCTTGTACAAGAGACTGAAGGCTGGATTCAGTCGCGAGGTAATTTGTGCTCACAGCGGGCCTTGAGCAAACACGCGCGGCAGGGATGCTATGAAAAATTAAATAACTCGATGACTGGTCACATTCTCCATGCGCCTCAGCAACGAACACCCGAATAATGGGACGCGCGCGTTTTATGTAGCGTCAGACGAGCGCGTGGTTTGGTTGAATGACATGGTAAAGCAACTTCTTCCGGAGCTTTCTCAAAGTTTCATCCCCCAAGGTATTCGATATGCTCGACGGATGAGCTCCAAAGATGGTGGGCCCAAGCAGCGAGCGCCGGCCTCCCGCGGACTTATGAATACAAATAGCTGCTCACTGCGCGAGTCAGATCTCTGATAAGAAAACTCGTAGTTTATCGAGGCGACTTGAGCCTAAAGTAAGGTGGAGGCCCGTCGCGAGCCTGAAACCGTTTAACCGAAGATTATCCTCGACCGATTCTGATACAATCGCTCGCGTAAGCATGGCAAAAAGTGTTGCAGAATATTGGCTCAGAAGACCCTTACGATTCTATCGTTGCGCATACCAACTGTTTGTCGATTCACGCTATCTTAAAAGGACTTGTCATGGAGACAAAATATTAGAATCATTTTAGTTGATCGCTACAGATAATGAGGATCAGCTGGGAGTTTTTCAATATTAGGCGTGCGAAAATTCTCTTCTTTATAAATGCATGCTATCATATTTGGATTTTGATATAAATTGATTCCAAGACCAAGGATAATTGACTTACAAAATTGTGTTTCAGTAATTATAAAGTACTTTTTTATTTTTATGTTTATTACAAAACTGAATTTTCAATCATATATCTATGACAACTGGACTAATCTCGAGAGTTTAACCAAAAATTTAGTTGAACAAAGATCAGTAAAGTTGATAAAATAAAAATATACAGTTTTAAAAGAAATTATTTATACTAAACAATTGTAAGTGCGCAGAAGAATTTTCAATAGTACATACTAAAAATAACAAATATAATACAAGAGTATTAAGTAACGATAACTTGAAACCTAAACTATTCATCGATCAAGTACCGAATCCTAAAGCACCAAACGAAACGATTATTATTCATGTACCCACGCATAACATTCACGTTCCATGATCGGAGACACTATCGATTCTCATCTGCAGCTAATATCGTGTAAGGACGTCCTTGCTGTCTACTTCAATCCGCTGACATCCGTACATTGTCAGGATGAGATGTAGCCTCTGCAAGGTCTGAAAGGTCAGAATCAACCACGTTCCTTTCTTCGTACACCCATAACGGTTACTTCCGTTTTTGAATTGAATAAAAATCGATTTTATAACATCTGTTAAATTAATGACTAATGACTCGGCTGCGTTCGGTTGGAGTAGAATTCTATTTGGAGCATTGATTGAATTACAAAGGCTGAAAACTCGCGACATATTTCAGCTGAAAAAATTTATTGCACCTCACCAACTCATCGATGCCCGGATATCTATTAATATCTTGCTATAGTGAAGTCTATATAAAATCCAATGAAAATTTCCGAACAGAGTATCGTATAATTAATTGGAATCACTGATGAGTTGTAACGCATGGAAGCAAAAATATCGTTACCCAGTTTGTAATAAAAATAACAATGTGCGCGCCAAGAATATCTTGTCACGATTTGTAAAATACTGTGTCACGAAGCGTGACGTTAACAGAGCCATGATCGTGGCAATAGAACACGCACGGTGCGTGCATTTTTTTGTTGTTTTACGAGCGTGACGAACATCGTGTAAATTTACTGGCATCTCTTAAGCAAACACATTTGATATGCGTACGCGACGATATCATTTCGACTGATTATGTGTCATTTGTATGTGTGCAGGATTGGTTGTAATAACTTCATAAGCACATTTTTATATGAATGGAACGACCAACCCATTCCAAGCGATAGAGACGAACAATAAAATATTATGCACGATAAATGATGAATAATTACTTTTCTTTATCCGACAAAGCTAATAAGAATCGATTGATTCGATAAATTATGATGATGGTTTCACTGTTATACTTGAGCTTTTGTAATAAATTGTTCTCTTAATTATGTATGAACAAAGTAGTTTAAATAGAATAATAATATATGAAAGAAAAGTTTATATTGTGATTAGCGAGCGAGTTAACATTTATTTATATGCCAACTGTTAAGAACAAATAGTTGCAACGGCTCGCAATATTGTTGGACCTTCGACTGGCAGGTGTCTTGGTCTGTGAGTTGGCAGAGTTTGTGCTCTGTGACTCTGATTAATGATCGAAATATTTCTTGAATAAACAATGATACCCCGTGCAGACGTTCCGCTTGGTATTATGCACGTTGAATGTTTACAGATACGCTTTATATATGCCATAAGAAATACGGATTGTCAAACACGAAAGCGAGATCGAAATTAAGAGATAACATTGATAGGACTTCCTCGTAGGATCTATTTCACGAATCGTCCATTTGCATAGTTTTCAACTATCTCGATATAGCCTCATTAAATTTAGGACAGAGAAAATCCGATCTAGTTTTTCGCTGGGTAATAATCCGTCTTACGAGCAAGCAGAGGACCTTATCTCCAAAGTTGAACCTAGAACACACTAGCGAGTTTCTTCTGAACGATGACGTTGCGAGCAACTTGGAGGTCCTAACGACAATTCAAAGACGAATCGACAATGTCCGACGAGTCGTATCGGATATGCAGCAAGTTGGTCGGGAAATGTCTTGTCATAGTATGTTGCCGGCGGGATCTTGCAAGCTGTGCCCTGAACCTTCTGCGCCCTCGACAAAACCCTCTTTGCATATACATTCTGTAAGATTACTTTGCGCGGTTAATACCTTCGTCGCGCATTTCGCGCAGCAGCAAACTATCCACCAAGTTTGCTCTAATGTATGCACGACTATGCGAGAATTTCGAGTTCGGCACAGCCGTGTTCGGGCATCTTTACGACAAAGCTCGCATCGCGGAAGACGAGATCCCGACAAGGGGCTTTCTCAGCATAACATGCGTGATACTAATTAGAGCACGTCTTCCGAGTGGTAAAATAAAGACAGCAACCCAAGCCCGACGGGGATTCTTCGCCAAGAAACTTTCCGCCAAACTCTCAACTGTTAATTCTGCCGCTTGCCATTGTTCAAGCTCCAACTTGGGCCGTATTTTTCGGTGGCTGAGACTCAACATGTGCCCATGTTAACCACAAATTCGACGACGCGAAAACGTCAATAATAACTTCATCATTTTAACGAGCGCAGACAAAAAAGCGCGACGTTTAATTTGACCAGCTTAACGTCAATATTTTGTCCCTCATTTGCATGTAAACGGCAGTCAGAGCAGGCGATAAATGAGGAAGTGTGACGAGGGAACTGCCGAGTTACATTTTGCTTACAAATTGCTGAATTAAGGCTATAACGCCACTATAATACCTTGCATCGCATTGTCGTCCAATGACGTTAACTTCCCAAGACACTTTTGCTTTTATTGCTGATCTTTGATTATGAGCCTAGCCTTGATGAATTAGATTTAAAGCGTTTACGTTGCATATTGTAAGAACATAAGATGACACCACTGCAGCAAATTGTCTCAATTGAAGCTTTTATGAAAAAGTGCGAGGGTGAATTTCATGTGCGAGAAACTTTTCTTTGATGAAAATGATACTCTGGAGTGTTTCTTAAGAAAAGTTCTGAGTAGCCATTTTTCCTTCGAATCAATTTTCATGTCAATTTATTTGAACAAATTTATGATTTCCTTTCATCATTCTTTGAATGCTAACAAACCTCTACCAAGTGTTGAAGGAAACTGAATTGAGATTTTTGATATGACGACACTGGCACGCGACACGACGTCGTCATTGGGGCTTCATTCCAGATGCATGCAATGATAGAAGTCTGTCGCTACGCATGGCAATTTTTAAATGTAATTGTTAAACAAAAAGATTTTAACCAAGATAGATTTTGGTGTTTAAAGCAACGGTAATCCAAACAGGATGTCCGCAATGAAAAAGAATAATAGTATAAGTTTTGATGAAGCAAAATTAGGACGCACCACATAATTTCCTTAACAATTCTCAACCCTAACTGTAAGCAAACAGATAATTAGAATAATAACAGATATACAACTTTTGAAACTATCTAAGAAGTAATTTCAACTGATATAAGACATACAAAAATTGGAAAATGGAAAACTTTCAAGTAATACAAGTTGTAATTGAAAAAGAAAAAAAAACACATTTGAGCTGAAAACCGCCAAAGGATAAAGAATTGGAAAACAAGACACGAACAGACCTTCTTCTTTCAATTTTAAACATGGCTAATTATGATTTACAGCAACATATTCGCGACATCCTGATCGGTACGAAAGATACCATATGTAGTATATTTGAATGCAACGAATATTGCCTGCTGCGATGAACGTCGCTTCGAAACTGAAAGGGATAGAAATATGAAAAAGACTGCGCCAAAACAAATGAATGAAAGAGATAGCAATATGAGGACATGTTATAGTATTCTTAGCTGTGGCGCCAACGGTTCTTTAGTGTCTTTAAATGTACTATAAAATAGTACGGAATAATAAATTACATTTGATCACTACATAAAATAATCATGTTTTATTTGAGTTACAAATGATGTAATATTATTTTTTTAACGAAATAGAACGAATAATTCTTCAATTTTCTAAACATTAGATGTTTTTATTTAAGTAAAATTTTAAAAAATAATAAATTCAGAATAAATTAATACACATATTTAGCAAATATATCAACAATTAATTATGCAAAATATTTAGTATTTATCTAGTTAAATTAAAATAATTTTATACTACTCTAAGATTATTTAGGAATAAAAAAGTTGAACAATATTTTGTATTAATAAAATTATAAAAAGATTACACCAACTGCAATATTATCAAATTATTTATTCATTATATAAAATATCATTTTACAGCTTATTACTTTTATTCTTTGAACTAATCTTTTATTTTGATGACTGGCTCATTCATATCTACATTTTACTAAGTAATACTTGGCTTGTTCATTGGCAGGCTTATAAATATGCAATCATTGATTTTATACCTTATATATGATTTTTTACTTGCCGATGAGTTCTTGCTTGTTTTAAATGCGTTTTTATTAAATCGGCTTATTAGTAATCATAAAGCATTATACTCTCATCTTGTCTCATCACTCAATAAGGAGATACACTATTTCAAAATAATATTTAAAATTGAATGTTTCATATCTATGAATTAAACTGTATGAATGCAAATGTATTTTCAAATTCTAAATTTAGACGTATTTTTTACAATTGAAATATCATTCAATTTTAATTAAAAAAAAACAACTATTTTTATTTTTTAACTTATTTCATTGAAACTATTATACATGGAATATTTATTTAAATTTATTTAAAAACGAAAGACATACATTTTTAATTTATATATTGTGGAATTTTTAAAAAAACTTTTCATTCATTTTTTGATAATTTTAAATTCTTTATAGAAGTTATGAAATGGGTTTCTAAATGAAGTTAATGAAATTAATTGTAGTGATTTTTTGATGAAAAATAAATGAAATATTTGAATATAATTACACTTAAAATTTAAATATGTTTAGTAACAATTTTTTTCGTTTATGCCAAATTTTATTGTTTGTTTATTG
>JABFQD010005046.1:0-11084 GCA_022817045.1 Psix sp. ZL-2020
GTTTATGGAATCCGTACTGTTTTTCACAAAGTCCTTGGCTCTTTTCACTGAATTCATCAAGTCTGTTGCAGATCATTATCTCAAAAACTTTGCCAGCTGTATGAAGCGAACAACTCAGACGGTAGGATAAGGGATCATCTGGCAGTTTATCACTTTTTGGCTAGAAAACAAGATGCTGCTTTTTCCAATAATCCGGTAAGTGTCTCTTCAGAATATCAGATATCGATAAAAGGGGTCAGTTTAGATGAACAAATATATATGGCTTGAATCTATTGGCAAATTTGAAGGTTGCGTTGTATCCCTAATCCTAAGTATCATAATCCTTCGAACGACCCTCAGCAATTATTCCCTCGTGATCAACGGCACCTGCTGGAAATAATGGGATAGTCTTACAGAAACTATCCCATAACTTCCCGTAACTTCGGGCAAAATGTGGTGTTGAACCCTGATTCCTCCAGGCACATCTCCTAGCTAGCTTTTGTAGTTCTCACAAAATTTCTGCGTGCGGCTGTATATAGCCTTCTGAAAGCTGGAAATCGCTTTATTCCACCAATAAGCGGGCTTATGATGAGTACTATGTGAACGCTTAACGCTTTGTTCAGAATTACCTAAGTTCTGTGATCTGTTAGAGGCTGACACTTGAAAATAATAGCCTGACGGTTGCTATGGGTATACTGGTTACTGAATTCTCATGACACCATATGAAATACCATGATTTCACTTGCAATTGTTATGTTGATGATAGAGCATTATGCACTTTTTAGAAATGTTGGGGAAAAGTCAGTGTATAACAACACTTAATAAAGAAAATGTGCCGAAGACACACTAATGCTACAGATATTAATATCGTTAACTTTAGCCTGTACAAATTCTTTGCGTTTAGCTTGTTAAATCTTCTGGGTGAAGAGACATTTCGGATCGAAGTTTCTATTTTTTCGTGAGCTTCTAACTCAAGTGAGAGTAGCATATTACCTGTGTTCTTTTGTATCTTAGATACACAATAACCCATATAATTCCGAGTTTCAGTTTTCAGTGACCTAAGAATATTAGCTTAGAAATAACCTTCTTTAGCCTTGAATTTCAGTATGTCTGCACGTGTCGGCTAATAAGGTGTATGTGACAGGGTCTCAACCTATTTAATCGTTTCAGGAGCTTAGTAAATAGCCGTATTTAATTACGTCGGAGTCCCTTTGTGTTTCGTCTCGTAAAGTACGCCACTTCTCCGTTTGATTTTTTCCGCCTACCACCAGGCTGAATCACATCATGAGAAAGGGATTTTCTGGAGTCCTTTTCTTTTTCAATGCAATTTTTTTACAGTTGCCACATAGAATGTTAACGGGCGAGAAGACGCCTGTATAACCGTCTCCGTGCAATTCGGTTTATGGATAAATTTCTGAGGTAGAGCAACGACAAACTTAGCCAACTTTAACGTATTCATCAATCTACCCAGCTTCTCTTATATGGTTTTGCTAACATTATTTTTCCAATGGAAATAAGCAGCAAGATCGTCGAGTTTGTTATATTTATAAATACATAATAGCTAATGATTTTTTATGTAGACCGGTGATAAAATAATTGTATTCAATTAATTACTTACGTTATTACATTATAATCTCATATTAAGTACAGATATAATATTATACAGGGTGTGGAAAAAGTTCCGAGACACAAATATTTCGAAAAAAATGCATCGGATCGAAAAACGAGAAAGAACGTATCAAATGGTTTTTGAAAAGCTACTCAATGACGTCAAACTCAACCTCCAAACCCACCCCCTAGGGGTAGGGTGGGGAGCAACATAAAAATCTTAAATAGGAACCCCAATTTATTATTGCCCATTTAGATTCCCAGAGAACTGATCACGGCTTCTCTGCGGCTCACTTCTAAGGAAATCTCATAAAATACAGTAGTAGACGTATTATTCTGTACATTATCTTTGAGATCCGAGATGTCAGACGCCGGAAATTTTATTTTATTTTATCATGTTCATTAATAAAATAATTTCTAAATATATAAATGATTCAACCGCTTTATTTAGACGATTTTCACGATTATCCGCTCCTTTGTTCGATCCCCACACCGCGGTATGACTGGCTGCGCGCGCGAACAGTGCACTGGCATTGCTCCGATCGAGCCCTTGCCTGCAGAATTTGTTTAAGTTAGTGCGGATTTTGGCTTACGCCGCGCCGGAAGCACACTTCTCGCTGTCTTCAACGTGCCAATCTGTAAATTTCTATGTTAATTTGGGGCACTTTAGATAGGAATTTCGGGGCTTTTTCTAACCCACTTTTTTCATCACTTTCGTGACAATTTCATTCTTTTACTTCCTTTCAAGGCTAACATTGTTTAGCCTGTCCAGAAATCTTGCACCACCGTGGGGATCATAGCAGCCGGTATTTCTTTTAATTCAATTCGTGGGAAAAGGGTTGAATTAAATCAAATGTGTCTACCAAAAATTCTTTGTATTGTGTGTCTATGGAGAATTTTTCTTTAACTTATATAAATTGCATATGGTTGAAGTGTCGTTTATACACGACCTCCCACAACTGTGGGAGGTCAAATTGCAAACTTGAATTTGCAAAATTAAATCGAATTTCGCACGAGTCGTGCACTTTGTTTTCATTTGAGCCGTCTTTGTTTGCTGCACCAATCGGATATCGGTGCTTCTTAAGCTCGTAGGCTAAATTACTTACTCCTTTATTTTTTAAATGATTAAATGAAGTAGAGTATTTATTTTTTGAAAGTAATTATATGCCTTTAACGTTTTCCAGGGAAAGCGACGTTATTTATTTTGGTTTCCCTTTAGGGTGTTTGATTGGAGTTACTCTCTATGTCTTTCACCATCGGGGTGCTTAATTATGATAAGTACTACTGCTTATCGGAAGTTTCAATTTTCTCGTGTTAAAACTTATATTTTTTTCTTAGCATCAGCCTAGTCGATTGTATATTCGTCGGTCACATTTTTCAATACCTATCATGTAATTTCGTCCAACAGTTAGCGTATTCTTCCCTATGTTTATTCGATGTCGTTGAGTTTCTTTTGGTACACTTTGCTTTTTGAATATCTCCAGTAAAAGAAATTAAAGGGTTATGTTATGTGATGTTGGGTCATACTTTATTGTGCTTTATCTTCCGATATATTTCTAAGAATAAACATTGTTCAAGCAAAGTTTTTTTTTTTAAATTAAATATCGTCAGAAGCGTCTTAAATGATGTTTGCTATTGTAAGTAAGTGCCTTTGTTATAAAAATTGATATACTTTTCTGATGTTAAATTACTGTCTATGGAAAAAGGTCAAATAATATGGTTATATAATATTCCAGCTTAAACATTAATTCACTCAAAAGTATGGTGTAATCTTTCATCCAATAATGATTCTTAGGAGTCCAATATCTTATGTTTGTCTATTAACAGAGCTATCATTGTTAAAAGTTGCTGTGTGTCAAACAAGAATTGTTGATTTCTGTTGTATCGCTGCATTACCTCATTAGTAACACGTCTAACACAATCTACTATTAAAGTCATCTCTATAGAGCTTTTGTATTAATTTTATTTTGTATGGGTGGTAATCTTGAAACCTTAAAACTCTATGCATGGACGACTTACTGCCTTAAGTTTGTTCTTTCACTTTGCGAAAAGATGTGTTAGATTTTTTTGAAACTCCAAGGGATTTTCAGACATTTGCTGTCGTTCGAAGCACATTAGGTTTCCCTGATCGTGTTTCATCTTTGACTTTTTCTTTCGACACGATGTACTGTTCAATGAAGCGTTGATTCAGAAGCAGAACGACTATTCTATTGGGAATAAAATTTAGTGAATACACAGTTTTTCCCTTTTTTCCCCAGCTTCACCTCTAGAGATTGATAAGTTAAATTGAGAGACGGATAATTAGAAACGATATCTACGATCTAGTTGAGAATAAATGTTCGAAAAAATTCTTTTTAAATGTTACTTCTGACTCCACCTTTAAAAGTTAGAAGTGGAGCGTCGTAAGGAGTGTCAAATAATATCAAACATGTTTTTTTTATTGAGATTCAGATCTTGTTGCCACCATCGTTCCCAGGGGTTGGGATTGAAAGGTCAACCTTGGGGACTCTTTATGTACTTTTGTCTGGAGAATCCAATTCCGCAATAAGAAATAGGAACTTCGATTTAAGATTCAATATTTATCGACGCCCCTGCCTCAAAGGTTGAGGGTTAAGAGAAGGATCAATAGATAGCTCTCAAAAATTATTTGACTAATTATATGTCTTTGAAATTATATGTTTTTGTGTTTATCTACATGAAATATCTTTTCCGTTTAGGACACAATGTATATATTCTATTAAAAGAATTTATACATAAAAATATCGTATTCTGATCATAACAAAACTAGTATCATATGTGTTATAAACTATACGTTTTCTTAACTTTTACAAGATAATACTTGTTGGTAGGCTAACTTCGCACTCGTTCCAAAACACTTAAGGTGCAAAATACATAAAATATTATTTTTTTCTGTATACCTGATAGTGCAACTGAGAAGCTTTGTATTTGAAGAGCATTGTCTTGTAAGATTTTGCGATCCTCTTCCAAACGTATCGTTTCCCAGTCAACAATAATATGATCGAACAGTTGTCGTATCTACTTATAAAAACAAAGCAATACAAAAAGTAATTAGTTTCATTAGAAAATATTTAATTTATCTAGAAATGCTCTGCACCTTACAGGTACAATTATAATAAATTTAGAATACAGTAGCATATTTTATTACATATATATTATTTCTGTACGTAACGTATTGCAAAATTTTTTTATTTCGTTTTTATTTTAAATTATGCTTAAGACTGTTTCTAAATAAGAATATGCATTTTTGTTCACATATTTTTTTATCTTTTGCTGTATATTCATGTCTGTACTCTTCTCCTTTGTCTTGTTGAAAATATAATTCATCGATTATCACGGTTACGTTGAATTTTCATTGTTTGCCATACGTAGTTAAAAAAAAGAACAAATTTTATTTAAATTAGATAAATATTGATAAAATAAATTCTTATTTATAGAAAATATATCATTATTATTCAAAATAATAAAATTTTAGTAAATCAATTTATTGTTACGAGCAAATGATACAAATGTTGTATTAGCTTGAAAATTGTAATTAGGTTATTTCATTTTCTTTTAATTAAATATCCGTATCTGGTTTGGTCAATAAATCAAAAAAGGTTTCAAAAATAATTCAATTATTATGAGAATCCAGGAGAAATCCGATGCTCCGGTGTATATATCTTTAGGTAAGCTCATGTGGTATGTATAATCGCGTGAGAACATTTAAAGCGGTTTTTCTAAGCGTTTATCCAAGAGGAAGTTATGTTCCTTAACTCTCAAATATGAGCGTAAATTGTTACAGTATACCAATATTTCATACATTATTCAAAATATATAACTATTTATTAATCTTCGTTTAAAATGTGTTCCACTGTAAAATTATATAAAGCATGCTAACACTAAATAAATGTTACAAATAATTCTGTACTATTCAAAATCATGCTATAGATACCCAAACCGGTTTCTTTAACTTTTGTACTTGAAGATTCATAAGAAAAACATTATCACATATATTATTATCACTTGCTACTTCCTTAATCTTTTTTTTATTTAAATTGGTATTTTGGTAAATTATTAATCATAATATAAATTCATAACCTATCGATTAATAATGATATTTCGTAATACCTTATAAATATCAACGTTTTTATTGGTTGAAACAATATTATTTCTATATAAACAATACTCTCATCCCATTATTAAAAAAAGCGAAAATAATGAGCAAAAAATTATAGTACAATCGCTGTAAAATTATTATACAAAATTACGTTTGATCGTATTTTATATGTGTAAAGTATAATATTCACAAGGTAAACTTTTCAATGTTTATCTTTTAAATGTTTGACATTCATACTTATTTAAACATCCTAATCAATTCTATAAGTTACATCACACAGCATACAAAGTTTATTAAGATTGCTACCGTAAACTTAATTTAAACTTGCGTGCGCAAATTTTGTTGGATAAAGAAAGTATAAGAAAGTGAATGTTCTAAAGCTGGCGATTGCACGAAATGAGCCACTACTTCCAAGCCGATTCTTAGGGCAGTGATCGCAGGTGTGACAGCTTACCTAAAATAAAGTTGTAATACCGTTCAATTGAATCATGTAAAACTGGCACGTCTCGCAACAATAGCATTTCTTATTGAGTTTGGGGTCATTGAATAGATTTTCGAAAAATATTATACACATTTTTTTTGTTTCCCCGATTTGACGTTAATTTTTCAAGATATTCGATAGTTCTGGGACTTTTGGGACATCCTTTATATCGACTATTATATTAAACTTATGTGCACACAAAATTAATACAATTTGCAGATGCTTAGCGTAAGAAAAAATATTTACGTGTAGGGCAAATGTTGCATAATTTTTATAGTATAAATAAAACAATTCTAGATAACAATAGATAATGAGTTAACATTTATATATTTAACTACAAATTGTGAAAGTCTAAAATATGAAATAATCGAAAAAACTGAAGAATATATTGTAGATACCCATGCTAAAATGCAATGATTTGATTGCAATTAAGGCATTTCTATGACGGCAGAGCGCCAAGTAGCTAAATCAATCACCATAAATCAATGTTATATTTCTGAGTAAAAATTTACTTTACATGCTTTTATAACTTGCAGAGAACGTCATGTTTCACCAGAGTTGTAAGATGAGATACAGAAAATATTTCAACTTTTTGCTGTTTGACTGCACTTACTTTTTACCACAGTTTCTTTTTTCTCTTTACATTTTTTCAAATGCATTATACATTAATATTTTTATTTTCACTAAAAATGTGCAAATATTGTTAATTGATTTGTTTATAAGTTTAATGAAATATTTTGTATATAAAAAATAACATTCACTTATGTTACATGTACTCGAGCTTTTACGTTAATATCATTATTTTGAGTGAACAAAATCCTTAGTTTAGATTTTTCACTATCAACTAAAAAAGTTTTCACAAAATTTATTTTCCATCGGAATGAAGTTATTGTGATTTATATTATTTTCATGGTAAAGTTTTATATTTTCGTACTTTTCAAGGTTTATAATTTTTATTTTTATAATATGATAAAAAGTAAAATTTTATATTTTTGGTTGATGTATAGTGTGGTCGTTTTAACTTGAGACAATTTAATGTCTCGAGAAGTATGCATCCTATTAAAAAAAAATTTCCAATGGAAAGTCAATATCATCAAGGAAAACTTCCTGCAGTGCTGTAATTAATCACCCCTTCTTTGTGTAAATGGGTGGACAAAGGACAACGTTGAAATCTTAAACAGAACCTCTTTGATTTTATGTTGATGTTCTCATGTTTGATTATTAAAAATGTCGCTATAATTCATCGACTTGTTTTTTTTTTTTTTGTAATTTTTTATTGATATTCTAGTGAAGAAATCTCATAAAATATTAATTAAATTTAGAAAACAAGACAACTTGTAATTAATATTTTTTGAAAATCTTAGTTTTTTCCACTTCCTTATTTTGTAAATAATGGAATAAAGTGAAACTTTTATTCATTGGAAATAATTAACTAATTTTAGCGTTTGCCACCCAGTATTTATTGTAATTCACAACAAATGCTTAAAATGTAAAATGTGTATAGTTCGAAGCGGTAATTCAAATTTCAAATGTAGATATACAATTTCAAAGGAGGTCTGATATTATTCTTGTGCAAGCATTACAATACGTTTTATGTTCTATCAAATAGTAGGTACTTCTGCATACAGTTTGTCCTAAAAGTTACTCCACCAAAGTAAGGTCTAGTGACGTAATAAGTAAAATTACGGGACTACCTCTATCAATTCACCGATGATTGGAATTACACACTCCAATAATGCTTGTTGTGACGATTAATCTCGCTATAAGTTTTAAAAGTTGATTCATCACGAATCATTATTCGAAAGAATTACAGGTATCGTTCTCGAATTATATGAGCGTCCAATCGTAGAAGTCCATTCGATTCTGATACCTGTGGAGTTCCTTGTGGATGAAGATATGTTAGGGATCATAATTAAAATGATATAGTCTTGGTACAACATTTGTGTAATTTCTGATTAGTAAGATATGAATCGGGCACTCAAATGTGGATTATTAGCAATTGCGTCAAGAACTGGAATTTCATTACCGCTATTTTCCGCAACAGTTTCTCTACGAGTTTTTTTGAGGCATCATAATTCCTTCGGTAATACATTGTATAAGAGTACGGTAGATAGTCGTACATGATCATGTCCTATGAAGAAAACGTTTAGCGTAAAAGTCAATAGCAACGTTATATTTCTTATAGCCTCGCCGCAAATTGAAATTGTTTGAATTTTCTCATCTATGAATAAAACATTTATTTTATCGAATGTAACAGGAAAATTTACTAAAATAGCTTGATTTAATTCAATGGAAAAAATTTAAAAAAAAAAAGAAAAGTAAAATTATATATACACAGGTTCGAATTTCCGAAAAATACTTACTTTTTGAGATCTGAAAGTAAAGTCTGGTTACACTGCAGCTAATATGATAATGCAATTGTAAAGGGTGGCAGAGTGGAAGGAGGGATAGTTTGAACATTGCATGATTGGTGAATTCTCGAAAAATATTGATAACCTGTTTTTTAATTTCTTACATTTCAAGAATACAATGAAATACTGCACCCTCTCTGAAATGTCAACCGAAAATTCTGAGAAAACAAATCGTCAAACTATAGCGACATTTTTTTGATGTCGGAAAAATGTTCTGAGTAGAAGTTACTTTTTTTGATGCAAGATATCTGAATTTGCAATAAAAAATAGAAGTTATTTTTAAGATTCCACAGTTCCCCTTCGGCCCAATGATTTCTGGCAGGAGGGGGTGGCTAATTCCTGCTCTGTTAAATGTTCCCCTTGATAATATTAACTATTTATGCAAAACATTTTTTCGTAAGATGCAGAGTTTTCAAAATATTCCGTTGTCTCTAGTTAAAACAACCAACCTGTATATTCCTATTTTTAAATAGTCAAGGTTCATGTTGATTTTCTTGTACATAGTCAAAATATACAAATATTTTATATTCTTTTTGTACTTGGTCTAAACTTTTAAGTTTCTACTTATTAGTGTGATATCAGCTTTTGTTTTTAAAAAACATGCAATATTATAAGTACTTAATTACTCTCGTTTGAAGCTAAGTTAACGTAATCTTTTACAATAAAATGAAGTAGTTTTAGAAAATTATTATTAGACTGACATCGTTCTAAAATGAAAATGTCTAAATTTCTAGAACCTTGTAGACACAACATTTGTTATTTAACTTTTTTCTGAAAAAATTCAAGATTTGATTTATGTGTCTAAAGCATATTAAATTGAGAATATTTTGAGAAAATAATAAATAATAGTTTTGAAACAAGATTTCGAGTTCATGTTGCATAGATTGTTATACAATAAATATAACAAATTATGATGAGATCATTGAAATCATATTACAGCATACATACATATGCAAATGTAAAGAGGTTGGAAAGAGTTATACTGTGATGTGCTGGACTTGCGAGATCAAGTGAGATTATACAGTTTGCGTCACAGGATTCATAATAATAAATTAAAATGAAAAAAAAAGTTTAAAACGAATTTTGCTAAAATACAAAAAGAAATTATAAGAATTTTTAAATTACAATAAGATGTTTAATCAATTCAACATCAATTTATGTTTGAAAAGCATGCTGAAAAGTATCTCAGTACCTTATATATCGAAAATGGTTGTTGTTATTCTCTGTTCTACTTATCATGCCGCTGATGGATTACCTTTGATATTTGTTGGCGATTGTTGACAATGTTCGCTAGTCTGCTTATCTTAGTGCCGACGAATTGCCATATTTTAATATCGATACATTGTGCAGATCTTAAGGTGGAAGATCTAATTGTATAATTATGATTTATGATAGGCGATGAAAATATTGAAAACCGTTAAATTTTAATAACTAAAAATATAAGTATCTCATTTACTTAGTTTGGTCAGAGTGACAGTTCTGAAGAATAGCGGCAACATTATATTGTTTACATATGTCACACTGGCGTAAAAAATAACCTGTAACCGCTCGACTTTTTCGGATGTGCGCTGTATTTTGATACATGTAACTTGCATTAAATGTGCAACTATGGCGGCTATGTTGAACGTTTGACACACGTAACAGTGTTAGCCGATTCACTTGCAGCAAAATGCGCGGAAAGTTTGGGACGAAAAGAAAAGTCGAGTTTTGTACAAAATCACAAGAATTAGGATTGAAAAATAAACAAACTAAAACTGACAATTTCTCGAAAGACAAGCGACGCGATAGTTGCTTAATTTCGTTGACCGGTCGACGAATAGTCGAAATATCAAAACTTGCGGAAGATCTCTGGTGAAAAAGCTGCGATGCACCGCTTTTTTTACGTCACATCGAATCAGAGACTCAAAGTGGACTAGCATTCAAATATGTCATTAGATGCAAAAAATGGAGTATTATATACTTTGTCGAAACAAGTAAAAATAGTGTGGTTAATAAAAATGTTCAATATGACATCAATGTCAAAATGGCTCTAGGTAAGATATTATTTTAATAATTGATTTATACTATAGATATTTTATCATAATTAATAATGAGTTTTATCATTTTTTTTAATTTACACGTGTTTTTTTAATTGAAGGTGTCATCGATAGTGGTGTAGGCAACGCAAGTTTGAACTCGTTTTTATCTGCTCTAAATATACGTACTGTGAGCAAATCGTTGTTGAGAAGACATGAAAGAAGAATTTGTCAAGTGATAGAGGAAGTTGCGCAAAATAGTTGTCTAGAAAATTTGAAAGAAGAAAAGAGATTGACATTGTTAAACGAAAAAAATGCTGATATTGAACATGACTCCGAAAAGTAAAATATTTTATCCAGTGAACTATTTTTTGATAGAATTTAAATTTTTAATATATCTTGATAATTATATATACTATATTAATATATTATTAGGGTATATTCAAAGATAATTGTTCAAAAAATTCTTCATA
>JABFQD010005047.1:0-11083 GCA_022817045.1 Psix sp. ZL-2020
AATCTTCTAACAATCTTGAACAATAAATCAGAACTGTTTTGAATTAACATTTCTTATTTAAATTAAAATATCCATTTTGCCAATAAATTTAACTTGCTGATTAAACTGAAAATTAGTTATAATGTTTACTTATATAGTGACTCAAGTAGGAATTTTTTATTCATGAAAATGTATAAATTATACTTTCAAAACAACAAGTCAATGAACTCTTTTTGTGTTATATATATATTTCTGTTTTTTCGACTGCGAATATTAATCTTGATATGAGAATTCAATTTTTAATATGATTAAATTATACAAACTTTAAAGCAAGTAATCAATCAGCCTGACAAAACAGATTTCACAAATAAATAATAATTTTTCAAACAGACTCTATTATTCCGAGTTCGTCTGTTTGTTCAATTTTTGATACACAGGGAAAACTGTTTCAAACCACTTTAGGTATTTCAATAAGTGCTTCGAAGGGTTGTGTTTGGCTATACGGAGCGCCGTGTCCATCGACGATGTCACACGAAAAACGCTATAGCTTATTATTCCAAGTGGACAAGTCCGACGAAAGTCTCTCGTTTCCGGTGCCGAAAGGTGGCTCGCAAATCCCACATTCGGAATAATAACAGGCTCGGGTAATTACGATAAATATTTGGCCAGCCGGCAAACCCTTCTTCAGTGAGTTAGCCACGCGAGCTAAGAAGAACCCAGAAGCGTGGCGGAACACAAAGACCCTTCTCTATATTTCCTCTCGCGCCGTCTTTGTCCCTTGCGCGCGTTTTCTCTATCGGTTCTTTTCCACGTCTCGGCTACCGAATATACTGAATCGGATTATTCGCGCAATTTTAATCCGCTCTAATGGCTCTATCAGGCATATTCAGTCACCTTAATCCCATCAATATTTGTACCTAAATTTTGCAGAGCGGACGGTCCGACAATCGCGCCGACGATTATGGTTCTCACACGAATGTCCTGACAATGTTGTTTCCTTTTACACGAAGAATATACCTTTATGGGCATGTCAGTTTTTCTCGTTCTAGTTTTTATACGCTCAACATCCTGCATTTCAAACTAGCAATAGTTTAAGTTTATTGATTATGGTGATTTTCTTTTCGCACTTAACTTTCCATTCTTGCAATAAATTAGATACGGAAATGCTCTCTTCATGTCATGATATAAAACATTCAAATAGAAAAAATTTGTTTTTCACAAATTTACTTTGTTTAATCACGAAGAAATAGTATGCAATGATTACTTATTATTTACTGGTACATAATTTGAACAAACCTAGACAAACACCGTTTTCACAAAGCGAAATATCACAGCGATATCATAATGAGTTCACGTATGTGTATCATATCCGCATCATATGAGATTCACATGTAAATAGAAATTTCTCCTCAGTGTGATACCGCTGTACTATCACTACACGTTATCACAGCGATCCTGTGGCGATATCAAAGTAATACATATGTGTCAGATGAAAGAAAAGAAAATTTTTATAATTCTCCTCATACATATTTAATTTTGATTTATTACAGAAATTTTGTAAAATTAATTAAAACTTCAGTTTATTTAAATGTATTTCAGTTCATTTTAACCTATTTAATCGTATACAAACTGCCATTTGTGCATTAATAACTAAATTGTTATTGAAACAATAATATTGTAATTATATATTTAGTTATGAAATTATGATTTTTTAAATATTCAAATATTTGTAAATTACGCGTTAATTATTTCTTTTCGAAATTGTTTCAAAAACAAAAGTGATATATTCTTGGAAATCTGCCTCGTAGAGAGAAGTTACATGAAGAAAAGTTAAATATATTTACAAAACAAAAAGTGACCTTTTGACCTTGTCGTCTGGATAAAATATTTAGTTTTTTGGGACAAACAATTAACATGCTTAGAATTCAGTTTGAAACAAATGCTATCAAATGTTATCTGTTGTGACAGCATGTTATTTCTTGTCTCAATGATTAATTAACAATGCTTATCGAGAAAAGAGTCCCCGCGGCCGTTTTTCGTCTTCATTCATCATCGGACATCAACGATTTCGACTTTGGCCGAACTTACCCACGTTTGTCACAATATTGCTGCCCTTGTCTTAATCTGCGAATGAAGACAGAAACCCTGATCAATCTCATTGTTTTATCAGATGATGTTAACATGGAAAGGCTCTTTCAATGACATCGGTCATTCTCAACCCATAGTTATCAGAGATTCGCTGAGACTATGACGCATCAAAAAACGAATAATCCTTTGGCGATATGACTGGTTCGAAGTATCCTTCCTTTCTTTTGACAGACCATTTTCAAAAACTAGACTCATGTTTCATAAAAGGAAACAATGAAAGTAAAAATTTCTTTTAAAAATGAACCAGTCTTCAACAAACAATCGAGTAAACAATAATAGTTCTCTAATGGCATTGGTTGCTATGAGAATTTGTTTGTTTACAAACACAAACAGATGTGTAAACAAACGAGTTTGGTGATTTGCTGTCTCGTACTATATTCGCAATGCGATTTTTTTGGTTCTGTTATAGATGTAGAGCTAACCATTCGTGTGATTCACGAATTTTAAATCAAACTATCAATCAAGTTTCGTTGCTATTTTTGGATTTGTTTTGAAGTTGACCTGTTCTTATAGTGTCGGGAAAGGTAGGAGATCGGGAAGTAAAGATTAAGCGACGCGGCGACGTTTGATAATAAGGAGGCCTAATGAAGCAGTCTGTAATACATACATCCCTGCCAAGTGAACGGGTAAACAGTCCATTTATCATTCTTCGAGGGTTCGATCGGTGGAAAAACGTCGCGATGTCAACATCAGGGCAGTCAACTGATAAGCAACTAGTGAAGTGATGAGAAAGTTTGAAGTAATGGCATTTTACGGAAAATTAATGACAAAGTTTAATTGCAAGCTTTCAAGAACTAAAAGGGTCACGAAAAATATTTCAATTGAGTTATCAGGAACAATATTTCCTAAAGAATTTTAATGTTAATGGGTTAGACAAGATGACAAACACTTTTCATATTCAAATAGTATACTTATATGAACATCTAAATAATGAAAATATTTGTTATTAATCATATTTATATTTCTGTGTGTGTAGGCGTTGAGTCTCATTCAAACAATTTTGAGAAAATATATGAAAATTAACATAACAAAACGTTTGACAAACCAATTTTATGGCATAAAAGAGGCGGATATTTTCGAAGAGGATTCTTCTTTGGAATGGTCATTAGCGACTCATGATGTGACTTATTAATAGGCAGCGAACAAGTGAAGATGTCGAGATTCCGCGGTCCAATTCAAAAGCTATATACAACGACGACTGGCGGCACCTTTGAGACCCCTATAAAGCTCTAGCCAACTTCGTGGAGCAAAACAACTGGACACTATTGCGACAGATACACGTATAAGAAGGATCCACAAACTCCTGCGAGGAAGGCAAACGCTCAAGCCATCAGCACGCGTTTTGTCCGATCGCCCATATATCATATCTTCCTGGCATATTATCATTATAACTCGAATATTCGGATCCTAAACTTTTTCTTTACAAATATAGAAGACAAGTTGACAAATTTTGACCATAGGCAAAATAAATTGATTGCCGAATCCCGATTGACGAAGCTCGATAGACGACCAGACAATACTTTGTCTTTAATGTTTTGACACTAACTCATCATTAGGTTTATGTAAATGTAATGTTTCCATTTATCGAAGACGACTCATCACTGAGTCATCATCAATTATGAATAACTCTAAGGAATCTTTTTGCGTTGGATTTGCTTTGGATCGAGATCACAAAATTTTGACCAATCCTCTGACTACACGAAGAACCAACGGGATTTTTGTACGTGAGTTACAGGCAAAGTGTTCAAGAATGCCGAGAGCTATAGAATCGTCTTGCCGGATAATCCGTCAGGCTTGCGCAATGAACGAAGCCGAACACGCGGCCTAACCCCCTCCCCTGTCATCTTCCACTTCATTTTAATCCCCCGTGTGATCGCACGACCGATATCTCAGGTGGACGTTTTCTTGTAGAAAGGAAGACGCTCGCCGTGTACGAGTCCCTGGACCGTAAACCCTTTAACAACCGCGGGGGGTTTCTCTCTTTCTCTCACGCCAGCTCGCGAGTTATGCCGGTTTCTCGTCTTTGTCTTCTTTGCTTCCTTTTTCATTTTCGACGAGTTCGAACCTCTGTGTGCATTTTAACGATTAAAACATTACCCAACCAATTGACCAATAAACTGTCAAGGAGGTCGTATGTAAAATTTGTTCTTCAATATTTGTCGTCTCTTAATCTCAGAGTCAACTTTTCAAATTGATTTTTCATACTCAGACCTCAAACGTGACGAGATTCCAAGTTGTCTCCAACTTGGACCATAAATCACTTCTAATTGAAGGATATGTCGTTTGTCATTTTTAGTAATTGTGCTGATGAACTATATATTATCTATGAGAGCTCGCGCAAACAAATAACTGAAATTGTTATTGTGTCTATTTTCTCGTGTATTTAGGATGACGTGTAGTTTCAATTGGAATGATAATCCATTGAAAGTCTCGGTAAGATCATCGAGAAATATTCACAAGACAGTTACCTATCTAATATCAACAATCTCGCCACTACGCTGACTTTATCTATCAAGCTACGAAGAGGATCGAGAAAGAATTTTTTCGAACCGACAGTATCGATCCAATGACTTGCGCTAATTCCAATCTTCAACTAACTGACGTCCTCCAGTGTCACTTCGACTGACCTTTAATCGCACAGCCTTCTGTGTAGGAAGTATTTCTGGGAAAATAAAAGAAGAAAACATATGAAACAATAACATATTTGAAATCTCTAAAAAATCGTCCCTAACTTTCTTTTTGATTATTAGAATTTAGATCATCTTTGAGCAACATACTATATTATATGTTATTCTGTTATATATGTATATCCCTTTAAATTGATATGCATGGATTTAAAGAGTTGTAATAGATGTGACAAATCGATCAATTTGGACTTGTTTCCTGTTTTGTCATCAATTTGTAAACATGATTTCGAAAGTTTAGGAACGCATATTGTATGTCTGTCATTTGTAAATAGTTAAATGTCATAAACGACGTAGATCGAGCGTGATCTATATATTGAATCAGACTTTCTATAACCATCGGTCCACGTCAATCAATGGGAAGATAAGAATTTTAGACCTACTTTTCTCGTACTAATTGTTGCTCATTATTCGTTCATACAAAATTGGTAAACATAACTCAAATACTATTCTCAAAAGAGTAAAAAAAATTACTTTCCAACATGAAATATTTGGATCTTGATAAAGTTCTTTTCGTTAACAAGAGTTATCCAAAAAGTGTCACTTTTTTTGACAAGTAAGGATCAAACGGTTTTGATTTGGTTAAAGTATTTTGGTCGAATATTAATTCACTACGGTACAATGGGTATGAATTAATGTTTATTTTGTAACGAATAATATTGATTTTCTATCGGCTTCGCGAAAAAGCCCAATTTGTTTGACAAACATTGATCGGTGAAATATTAAAACAGGACAGGCTGGCCATTGAAGTGTCCCGCTCTTTAGATGCACCCGCAGTTACTCGAGGTTAATCCGGTGAATCCTATGGAAAAACCGGAAGCGCGATACAAGTATGCCGCCACTGTTTATCTTCCGCGGCTGACAATAAATTGCAAAGAATGACAATCTCGACAAATTTATCCCCTAGAAAAAATACCGATTAGCCATAATGTATCAGGAAAAATTATTGAATCGTGAAAAGCAAAGCGCCCTGGCCGTGGGAAGTATTTTCTTTACCTCGTTTCTATGAATCCCGCTGGTAGTATTATTTTCGGTTTTGCTCATTCTTGTTCAAAATAGACTACTGGAACAGAAATCAGGAAACGGATGCTGGAAAATATAATGTTTTTGATGGAATTGTCTCTGCATCTTAGTTTGAATATCAAAGTAAGCATTACGATAGGCTACTGGATTAAAGATGTTTTGACTAATGATTGGTTCAAGGATCCGAATTTCATTATAGAATTCAATTTAGGATGAATAGGTTAAACAAAGCCAGACCTATCGAAGGGATCCTTTTAGTGTGGATAGTGCATAGTTTTTTTTTGCCGAACGGGTGCGATTTCATTTTAAAAGATGTAAAGTCATCAGAGTGACTGAATGATTTTAAAAATTTGTATTGAAATATTTATGTATCTGTGACCTCAAAAGTGGTTACGAAGTCACAATTTAGTATTAAATAGTTTCATATACACAATTCAAGAAATTGCATAAACTCTCTGTCAAATGCATCCATCGAAGTTTCATCTAAGTAATATCAGCCCGTCAATCTACAGTTATACTTGAAAAAGTCTGTCTTTACATTTCGCGAATCGCTTTTTAACACCCATCACAATGCCGCAAATGTCAGTCAGTCGAACTCAACGAAACAATTGGGAAAAAAACTCAAGCCGAGTAACAAAAAACGACGAGCGTCTCTTCGTCGATGTGCGAAGCGATAAATCATGAATCGTTATAATGCTGATGCGGAGTCGGCAACTTGGACAAGTTGCACGTACTCTCGATGAGATTTCTTCTGAAACTTCATCTCTCTTTGGCTGTGTTCCGACTTGTTGTTTGCACAACGTTGCTTCATTTGTTCAACGAAATTTATGGACAGGAGCTGGTAACTGATTCCAAGAAAATAAAAATTGTTAGTTTTGATTATGGTACACCTTCTAGAATTGGCCACTTCAACTAAGTAAGGTGTCGGATTCGTTTGACACCTCTGGATCGTTTATCCGCTTTTCCGTAAACCTAATTCATCGTCAGTAGCGGGCGCAAATGGTACAATAAAGTGCTTTGGATGCGTATCCAAGCGAGAGGATAGGTGTAAGAAAGGACGAGCGAAAAAAAAGGTGGACGCGCGAAGGAAAGAAAGGTGAGTCGATGAAAAAAAGGAGATCGGCGAAGATGAAAGAAGCCGCGAGAAAAAGGTCCCACGCCTCTTACAATGGGTCCTCGTGATCTTCATTTCGATGCGAAGTCGCAAGGATTTGTCGACCACCCGCTGCCCGAGTTGTGACTTCATTTGGATCAACACATCGTTCTGGAAACGGTACTTCGCAGAACGTCGTCTTTTAATTGTCGGGCGGGGCCATCGGGAAAAGAGCCGGGCACCAGGGAAAATATTGTTTCCATCATCGGAATGCGAATTATTATTCTAGTCCAAGGAGAGGGCAGCATATCAAAGAACCACTTCCCTGAGTCGTCGCCATATTTATGTGACACGTACCTTTGTAAGGTGTCTCTATTAAGAGGACCAGTTTTTGATACGAAGACCCAGCCGCTTTGAAGATCATCCGAAAACATTGCTGCTGTTTGTGACCATAATCATTAGATATATTTAGGATTGGGCGAGTGAAACCATCTAGAAAGGAATCGTCCTCGCAATCAAATCGATAGGAAATGACTTAACTTCGGACACCTTACCCTATGGAAACCTCACTTTGAAGATCACCGCCTATGAGAAATTGTTGCATCGGCATATTTAGTATTGTAATTATTTGGTCAGGAACAAATTGAATGGCTGTGAAGAAGACATAAAGAATGCGGATTCAATTTAGAAACAAAAGGTTCCATTTCAGCTTGTGATGAAGTATCGCGGAGGCTTTGTTTAGATATGGAATATGCTGGAATATTCAATCACATTTTTTAACAGTCTCAAAGATGAGCCGATGCTCAGTATTTTTTACAAGAGTAATAGGCATATTGTGTTTGAAAATAATGAATTTAATTTAGACTTTATAATGTTTTGAAATCAATGCTGATATTGGACCACCGTTAAAAGTTCCATCTTTGAAAGGTTGTTCATTATTATGAACCACTATTACAATTTTTTTAAACCATTTGCACATGGTAACGACGTTAGAAGGAGAGTTTATAATTGAACGTGAATTCTATGGTCGAGACAGGTTGTCAAAAATGGCAACATTTATTGAAGCATCGCTGGCACAAAAGTGGTGTAGTAACAGAGGACGTCGCGGATCACAAGGTCCATCGATCTCCACCTGCAGCGTGAATACGTAACGCGGGTCTCACGATTCGCTGGTTGCATTCATTTAACGAGATCGTGCAAAATAAAAGATGTCTTTTGGATGATGGATGTTGTGTCTGCATGAGCTTCGGCTTTTGCGGGTAGAATTCTTAAATAGGTTAAAAAAGGAAGAGACAATTACCCACCAATCTGATTGGAAGCTCAAGGAGATGAAGGCGACTGCCCCCGAAGGTTCCATGACCTTGATAACTTTAGGACCTGATCATTCACGATAATCATGCCATCGAATTGGCAATTGTTTTTGGTTAGTCTTGACATGGCTGCCACTATGACTTGACAAATCCTACACTTTTCATCAATCAACGTTGAAAAGGTGATTAGTTCATTGTCAAGACTAATCAATATTTTGGCTCCCGTTTCTGCTTGCTGCTTTGGATACTAACGATCTATATGAATTTGATTGATATGAATTAGGTACAATTGACAATAAGCGTAGGAGCTGATGAATACCTGGTTTAAACACTATTATTGTCAGGATTTTGAAAGAAACAAAAGAGAAGGGATGGAGACCATCAGATGACTGAATGGAACTTAATCAAACAAGGTTATAATTATCGCAACTTTGATTTATTTCTATTCTGGTCTCTTTGTAAAATAGCTCATATATGGTCTGCCATTGTTTTCTATTTAATTTCACGTTACGTCTAAGAAAACAACAAATAGGCAAAGTTTTTTTCAGTATAATCTGACGAAATTTGAAAGATCATAGCTCAAGTTGATCCAACCGCGAAGCTCATTGTACGCCGACATTGTGCTTAGGACAACGGTGCCTCGAGCCTCGTACCTGGTAACCTGATCGACTTATCAATAATCGCGTAATTATAGTACTAAAGAGTTGGCCAGGCTCAAAACAAGCCATAATAAGACGTAGGCGTCTTTCCCACAAGTAATCTTATATCCCTGTCGCGCGGACCCGTGCCGTCAGCCGACGTTTTTCAGGGCATCTTGGTTTTTAATAGGACTTGTGCACCAAAATACCAGCGAATGTAGTTTGTCAGACCCATTCAAAGTTCCGTTCTTGCCCTTGTTTTGGCCCCCTGGCCTTTGTTCGTGAATTAATCTATTACAGACCAATTATCGGCGCGTTACGGCGACGAGTCCTTCCGTTTCCGTTCCGGACGAATCACATCCCTAAGAGCATCGATTATGGGCCCTTCGTTTCAGTTCGATGCTCATTTTTGTACCAAATTCATTGTTCTTCATCTATAAAAGCTGAGGGGGTGTCAGCTTTTCTGATGTTTTCCGGTTCATTTTCAGAGTCTTCTGTCTCTGTATCCTACACAAAACTTGAATTTGTTGGTAAACATGATTGAGGTAATTTTTTTCTTATATAATTGTCATTTTTGATTATTCTTTGTACTCATGTCATATTTGTAAACATTTAGTTTGATTCACAATGGTATTAAATGTTAGATCATTTTTTACGTTTTTTGTATTAAATTAGAATTAATGTTAGTCATGATAATAGAAAAATTTAGTTATATATTTATTTAATTATATGTATAAACTTAGTAAGAATATGATTGAAAGATTAATAACCAAAAATGATCCTTGATAAATCCAAAAACAACAATAAAAATATACTAATAAAACTGATAATTCTACTACTACTACCAATAATAACAATAATAATTTGAGTGACCTTATTCAAGGTCACTCAAATGTCAAGTATAATCATGATTAACTTTCGTTTAGCACTTGAAAATGTATCATATTTTTAGTTGTGTTAAACGAAATCACCGCTCGGGTCAAATCTCACGGTCGACAAGTTGATTTCAATACAAGGAACAATTACAGTTTGACGTAATGGTGATAAATGTCAAACGAGCCAGGGCGTATGATAATCAGCGCGACAACAACAGAGAAGAGCAACGAAAAGTAAGACATCAAATACAAAAAGGCAGCCAGTTACACAACCCAATGGGTTGTCCACGCGAGACATGGTGACAAGTTATGAGCGCTGCGAGGGACGGCAGAAGGAGCGTATATTGATGAATCAGCGGCACATCAAAGCTGTATTAATCCCTTCGGTGATGCTATGGATGACGCATGATTGACTCGAAAATGCACACGTTCGATAAAATGTACCCGAGGAATGGATCGGAACACATCTTTTAATCAGCAAGCGAATGCTCACGCATTCACTTTGAACACAAAAGACGATACGAGTACGGTGGACATAAAAAACAGAAAATCTAGGAATTTTCGTGATTATCTCTCGTACGAGAGATAGCGTGTAAACGAACTCAAGTGTTGAATGAAAACTTGTGCGCAATATGAAGATGGCGCTCCGAACATTGTTATAAATATAGCGACACCTGGCAGAAGATAATAAATATGATTACACATAAATAGGGATCTCATTAACATATGGTCGAGCAAGAGCTCATACGAAAGTGTTGAACTTCATATTAAGTTCACGCAGACTATAGATCAGACTCGTCGGAGCCTTCCGAGATATATAATGTATATTTATTTATTTATTCATTCATTCATTCATTTATACAAATGTGTCTTATATGTGTGAGTGATATATATATAATATAACATACATATATAAAAATATATATGTATATATCTGTATATGTATATATGATTGTATGGGTATATGTTGTGTATATTTTGAAACGAAAATGGAGCCTCTCGCTTTGGAGCCAAGAACGTTCCCGACGGGCGGTCAAAAGCCCGTTCCCAGTGACGTTGCCTTCAGAACGTCGCGTGCATTTTGCTGCAGCTAATTGCGAACAGATTTATAAGCTAAATTTTTTCGATTCGCCCATTTGTTTATTTTCATTCGTTTTTTTTTACATTCACCACTTGATCGAATAATAGCGATTCCAATAGCCCAGTAAATGTGAAATTTGAAAATGACTTCGAAGCTGTTTCAAATTAAAACGTATAATAATAATAATAATATCAATTTCAAGTGTGCAGGAGAATCGAAAAATCTATCTCACGTCTTAATTGCGCGTAATGT
>JABFQD010005048.1:0-11083 GCA_022817045.1 Psix sp. ZL-2020
TTTGGAAATTGTTTTTGATTATTCTTAAAATGAATTTCGAAATTCCGAAACACTATAATAAAAGTCTCTACATGCTACCTATCTTTTTTATGTTGTCTAAAAGATTGATGATAAATAATAATATGATAGTAATGCGTAAATATTATAAATAATATATGTAAATTTGTGGTCTACACTTGGTATAACACTGATTTTATAGTTACATGTCATCGTTTAACAGATATCTCATTGATTTACACTTACAGTAGGTTAAGGCCAATAAGCATGTGACGCAATATTCAACGCACGTGCGAACATTCGCTTGAATATTGGTTTACTTGCATTAGATCCAGTAAACTGTATAATCTCTGTTATATATTCTTTTGTGATTAAAGAACTTTGAATCTAATTTAAATGAAACAATGCGATTAAAGAATTTAATCAATTTTTACGTAAACTAGACATTTACTTCTGTTAATTACAAGCCGTTATTTGCACGGAAGAAAAAATGCACTATAAATAAAGTGAAACTCAGCATAATAAGATGATTATAATACTTCAATAATATGAATTTATGGTAGAATAATATCAATGTGTAAATATAAAAATTAACTTTGTTTTAATTTTTGCGAAATTGCTGTAAGAACTTTAAAATGTTCTTTCCACGTGGTACATAAAATTGTGCATATATGTAAAATATTGTAGCATTAGCGTAAATTTTTTACTAAAATTAATGCGTACTCCTTGATAAATTCAAATTGGTTGCCTTCGGTATTTTCCTTTTTCAACAATAAATTTCTAATTTTTAGTTATTCTTTAGATCCCGTATAAAGATCTATCTTTACTCTCTGTTATATATATATATATTCTATAATACACTATATATATTATACTATAACTTCAAAGTAGATATTTCTATAGTATATATTTGAATAAACGTAATTTGTTAGTAGGAAAATAATTTGTATATATTTTTACATAAAAATTAATAAATAAAAATATAAAATGAGAAATTTCAAAAATAAAATTATACAGAAATAATATACTGTCATATATTATCAACATATAAACATATGTTGTTTTTAATTAATAGTACAAAAAGGCCTTAATAATTTAACTTGGAATACATGTATATTATAAATTTAAACAAATATTTATGTAATATAATAATTATACTCGGACACTCAAGGTGCTAGATTCAAAACAGACGATGTACTATATTATACCGGGTATTGTATTCCATTTGAATAGCATTGTTACAAAGCAACTGTTCTGTCAATTGTCTATTGATAGATTTAATAATAAGGTATATTTTTTATTGGATGATTTTAATTACAAAGTTCTTTTTATCAATTTTCTATGAGACAAGACATAAATGAGCATGAAAGAAAAATTCTTTTATGTTAGTATTTTTTATTTGAAGTTGAAACTACGAACTATGGATAACAAAAAAAAGGAACTGATAAACGGACAATATCTATGTTCTCATCTAGTGATTTTACATGATTTTTTATTTTTATGTGTAAGACGTCATTTTCAAACGGAAAAAACTTGCATTAAATTGAATCGAATCGTTTTATAAAAATGTCTGCATATATATGATTGAGGTATTAGTTAATATATATTACATATAAAGGTATGACTGATTTGTATGAACTGTGTACATACATCTTATATATATTACCTTCTAGATGTCATATTATATTCATATAAGTTAGAATACGATATTATTTTAACTTATAATTCTATATTAATAAAACTAATTTCTATTATCATTTTTTTTTATTTTTAGTAAAAGCTATTTTTATTACAATGTATATAATAATCCTATAATGTATAAGAAGTACAATCTAAATATTATAATAAACTTTATTTTTGATATTACTTCATTTTTATAGAAAATTTGTTAAACTACTATAAAATTATTCAAAATAACCGTAAGCGACGGTAGTAAAGAGGATATTTAACAATACAATTCCCGAAATAGTCAATTTGGTTCCTCGCACTATTTACATTTATAAAACCGTATCAGTTTTCCATCTCGTTTTAATATTTTATGTATATCTTTTAATTTTATTTGCAGTTCCCTGATATTTTGATAAGGAATTTTTTATTTTGTGATATTTTTTCGCATTGATTATTATTTATAACCAATTCTATACTCCCACGGAGCCAATTTAGTTTCAGAGCGTTTATGGCTGCTTTATGAATACTAATGTTTTTATTTTATGGTTAGAAGATATTTATTAAAATTTTTCTCCTATGATATAACATTTTTATGTGAAAACTGATTTATATTGAAAATTAAACTATTTGTGTATTTTATTATAATAATATTAATATTCATAAAAGTACTATCAAAAATGTAAATAACAAATACACAAGAGGGGTTTGTAACACGATATATAAAGGATTTCAGTAATAATTAGACATTTTTGTTTGACTGATTTTGATATAAAATACCGGTTTCAATATTTTTATACCACGATTCTAGCATTTCGTCAGTTATTTCAATCGAACTAACTTTCTGCGTGATACAATGTGTATTTGGTGAAATAACTAAATGTGTTGATAGATATTCGGTGTTTTTAATCTTCGTTCTTCTATATTTATGAATAGCCAGAGAATTCATAAAATAATGTGAGATAAATCGGGAATTTTCATAAGTTTAATATTTATTCATTTTTAAATATAAATTTATTAAATTAACACAAGTAATTCAATTAAATAAAAAACAATTATTAAAATAAAATAATATCGCAAGTGAAAGAAATAATAAGAAAATAAAATTAAAGATGCAAACACAAACGCATAAAGCAGATAAATGTAATGCGCGTTTGGTTATCTTGAAAATGGTAGATCTTGACGCTTCCCCTCGTTGTATTGTTAATGGACCATGAATTTGTGCAAAAGCATGATAATAGAGGCACATTTCTCTCGACATCAAACCTGTTGAAACTTCATTATCTATGCTGTTGTTCGATTGTTTGATATTACGTCAATTATATCTTGTATTGTGTGGTGTAATGTAAATTATATTATTGTGTTATTCCTATATATCTTTGCTGTAATGGATAAACTTTTTTATATAAATATTTGAAATGATTCAAAGTTAATTTTACAAAATTTAATTTCAATTTATGAATTGTTTATGTTTAAAGTTCAGTAGACTATAAGAACATGATAATTAATATTTGCTCATCAAATTTCCTCGACAGCTTATCCGAAAAAAAAAAAATAAAAATTACATTAACTGAAAAATTACTAGCTTTTTTAAATTAGTATTAAACATAGCATATTTAATCTTATGTTTAGCGATAAATATTATAATCATATTACTATTATTATTACTAATGTTATTATTAAACATATAATACAATTAATACACAAGTCAAATAATTTGTATTCATAACTGAAATGCGTCTCAGAAATGTGTATTCATTATTTTACAGCTACAGTGTACCTTTCATAATTATATTTGTCGTTATCATCGTATTGACATATGTATCTTGTCATAATATTTATCATCCACACATGTAAAATCTTGGTATATTACTGAATACGACGACAGTACCTCTCATTCACTGTAATGTATTATCAGTGAGATGAGAAAACAGAGGAGGTAACCGCTGGAGAGAACATAGCGCGAGTGAATCTGTAATTTAGGATCGACAAAAACAGTAGTCAGTGCCGCTGATGAAGAGTAGAGGACAACGACAGGGTCTAATGGCGTGTAGTTATTGAAAAATGGACGAACGCTCGAGGAGGGGACCTGAAACGCCCTTTCTACAAGGCACCCTCTTCGAGGTCACTGACGCTCTCAACTTTCCCTTTTGAAGAAGCATGTTTATTTGCATAGATTGACGCACATCTGAAGGGCATTATTTTAATATCGTTTGGTCTGATGCATGAAGATGATATGCTGATTGAAGAATGAGGATGTTGGTTTTTACGACAATTTTATACAGACGATGAAATATTAATTTCTACAATGATTCTATAAATAACTAAAACGGTTTTTGCAATGTTTCCGTTCCTATTTTTATGACATTATTCGAATTTATTATTGAGAATCTATTAATAACTTATATCTAACATTACGTAGGTTGGTAATTAGTAATTTGCATTTGCATTTTTAGATTGAATTAATGAATTTGTAATTTAATTATAAATGATGGAGGAAGCTTCGATGAACTGTGATTTTTCAAAATAAAATATCTACATTTACGTAATTATTTAGCTAGACTGAGCAACAAGTAATTTAGAAATTTTCAAGTTATAATACGATAATAAGTTACTAACTTCACTGCGTATAATTGAATTGTGTAAATCGAAAGTGTGGAAACTTTCCAGTACCTTTTTCACATAATTTAGAATAAGCTTAGGAATGAAAAAATCGAAAGTTAACAGTTAAGCTTGTAATTTTCATTGGATATTATTTTTCTCTTTCCGCAAATCTAGTTTTAACCTAAATGTTTAATAAGCTTATGAAATTTCAATATAAAAGTCATAAAATTGTCTTTTTTATCCTATTTGAATTGTAAACATATGGTTTTTTATTGATGAAAATTAAACATCAATATATATAATAGATAGTAATAAAACTGTTGCTTTTGTATTTATATACTGCGGTTGATAAAAAAGTCGTATGACGTAAAACCATTATTATATATTATCATAACGATTTTGCTATTTTGTTGTTTATACCATAGATTTATGTTTATCAGCCAAACAGTGGAAGATTAGATATACTTTAAACTTATTAATGAAAATTATATCAAAATTGTGCTGAAAATGTTTCAAGGTTAAATCATTCAGAAAATTCAAGATTTGAAAATCATAAAAAAATATTATTGCGAAATGTTCTTATTTATATCTTCCAATGCAAATTATTATATTACAGAGATATTTTGAAAATATTACAAGATTCAACACATAACGCTTCAATTTATTATGACAAATGATTTTGACAAATTCTAGAAATATTAGACTCGCACTGGATTTATATGTTATTTGTATGTTTTTTGTTTGATTAATCATGTTTCGAAAAAAAAAACAATTAGATTTCAAATTGCGTAAAAATATAATTTTTGCTTTACTTTATATTGACTAAATAATTAAACATATAGAAGTAAAGAGGTGACTATTTTTGTTTATACTTGCAACGTTAAAATTATCATAAACAATAATAATGTATTATAATTTATTATACATTATTATATTATGTCTCAGTTTTTGTTGTTTTGGGACTTATCAGAATATAAGTAAGTAGACTTTGTAACAAACCCTAACGTCTTGTCTGCAGAGTTTCTACGTTTAACTTGGGAAATCTTGTGTTATGGTTTCTTTAATTAGAATTAAACATTAAATAAACGACGTAATTTCCGTTATATGTACATGTATTAAAAAATACATTTCGATTTTCAAATATTCAATGTGTTGTTAAAATCATTAAAAATTTAAGGCACATCAACGATGGAAAAGTATGACAGGTAAAGTACAACTTGTTAGACTTTTCATTGTTTATATTTGTTTTATATTTTATATTTACAATGTATATTTATCGTTCATAATGTTTTTATTGACTATGTTTAGTGTATTGTTTTCAAATAAATTATTCGATTAAAGTTTAGTTAGACAACAATATATTAATAGAACAATGTTATTAAGTTAGATTATTAAATTGTTATGGTGAGATTCAATACAAGTGTAATTTTGCAGGAGAGAGCTTTTCATTAAAAAGACAAAATTGTGGAAAACTTTAGTTACAATCTCGTCAAAGAAATTCAAATTTATTTCTGTATTTTTACGAAAGATTTTAAATCATGTAATGAGAAATTTTAAAGTTTTTGTCTAACTTTGTTATGGTAAGTACAAACGATAATTTGTGCATTTGTGTTCTAATGCTTTTGTTTTTTGTGACTGAATAAAAGAAAAAATATGAGAAATGTAATTGCGACATTTATTTCGGAGATAAAGAAATACATAGATATAAGTGTGGATTATATTTATTTCTATTGTAACTACAGAAGCTATATTGAAAGTGTAAAAGTTTCGATGTCACGAGCAGAGAAATGTATGATGTATAGAACGATTATATGGTAGTTTCTCTATTGGGGCTTCTGCAATTGCGCTGATCCGAAAAATAGATAAGAATTGTGCTTTTGGAACAAGCAATTGCATTGAGATGAAATATACAGCAGAGTTTCTCCGAATTGAAATGTGGCAATTGCACGACCGTTATTTTTTTCCTTTTTTTCAAATTGGACTTAAAGATAGTAAATTATTTTTTAATTGTTTAGTTTAAACGTTACCTTTTTCATTGAATAAATTTTAAATTTATTTTTTTTATTCTAGTTTAACTTATGTAAAAGATTTTTTTTCGAAAATTGAAAAATTAATTTTTCATCAATTCAATTTTTACATTTAGTTAACATAAAAAATACACACAACATTGTTGAAGTTGGAACAATATATTGCCCTCTCGATTATGTCTATGTAACAGATAGGCTATTTGCTTCACGGAATACTATCATAATTAATTAATAGCGTTAATTAGTTAATTTTGACCAATGGCGGTAATTCGACTGCTAGATGCGGCGTCGCATCGGACGTTTTTAACAAAGAGCCGTTTCGCCGTATTAGCCCGTTGTTTCATCGCTGCACTTTTTGACTCGTTTTGTTTGTTCTCTTTTTGTCTTGTTTTATCCCAATTTCAGTATACCTATCGCGATCGTTTGCGAGAACACAACAAAATTATTCTAAAGTTTTCGATACTCGCCACCACCATCGAAGATGTTTACCGACTGATGATCGTCGACATTTTTTCCTCACATTCTAGGTCGATTTGGATTTTTGATTGCCATTGAGGCCAAGTCAGTGATACCGCAAAATTATGTTCTTTTTATTTTCTTTGTCTAATGCTGTCTTAGCATGCTTTTTTCCGTTCACGCGTTGCCGTCAACTGCCATACTATAGCGATAGGATCTATTTTCTTTTCATTTTGTTAATTAAAAATTTGTCTACTAGTGGACTAACACGGGGATTCAAGTCCCGCTGAGTACTACGGAACAGCCTTTTTATATATAAAGCCAAGAAATGTTCTTAATAGTCGTTCTTACTTTATTAATTATGAAAATAGTCTGATTAAGATGAAATAAAATATTATTTCAATGTAATATCGAACTTCATTATGACTCAAATGGGAAAAGCAGCACCACAAGCCATCAACCAATCACGGAAAATGTATACACATATGCAAGTTGTTTTCTATAGGTTTTTGTCTGTATTGTCACTTTTCATTCATAATAATTATATTATGAATTATATATATATACTTTCAGTTAGAGGGAATCGATTGGAATGCAAATTCTTGAAAAGCAAAATCTATCGAGTTACTGTCACCTCATTGCTCATAATATTGTGGCGAAGTTTCACAAACATATAATATATATTTAATAATTAATTGGAGATTTCTACGTAGTTATGTTTACTTTTTTCATTTACGATAGTGATAATTGATCATTGAAATATAATATCTAAATCAAACAAACGTAATTCAAAACAATAACTTATTTTGAATTTCACATCGATAGCGAGTACTATTATTTGACACACTGTAGAGTTCCATTGAAAAGTGATACCTAAAAAGACTGTAATGAAATATGCTTATGAAAGCTTCAAATTATATCTTACAATAATTATGAACTTTTTAGAATGTTAAAAAGGATGGTAATACTTATTTTTTTAAATGCTTGTAACATAATTTTCCTTTATGATATTGGAATGAAAGATTTTGTTTTGAAATTAAAAGAGAAAAGTTCTTCATAATATTAAAAGTAATTTATTTCAATTAGTGATTCATTATTGTTGATTATGCTGAAATATATATAAAAGTTGCATAAAATGTTATAATTATCTTAAAACGCAAATAAGTTAATTTTACGCTTAACAAAATAAACATTATTAAACGCATAAAATACATGATATTATTTGTAGAATTCAAAAGTGAAAACTTGGATAAAAATTACGTATTTTATAAATAATAATAACATTGCAATCTAAAGTATACTAAATAAAGTCAATTCAATCTAGTAAATTGCATTGTATGTCACTGTTTAGTTGAAATTGTAATAATCTTAGAATTCAATTTAGGTAAATATTAAATGCTACTTCTGCAAAATTAATTATGTTAATGTGAAATGTAGTAAATAATATACGATAATTGATAATCTTTCCGAGTTATATAATAAAAGTTAAGAAAGGTCGGAATCACAGACCTTGATTGTAAAACGTGTCAGCGCGTACAGTTCTATATACGAATACAATATTATCCATACAAGAATACATAATAATTTTTATGTACGTATTTGAAATCAGAAAATATAAGATATTTGTTTTAGACCAATTTTGAAAACATTTCATTAACTAAATAATTTTGACATGCAAAGATCATAACTTATATATTTTCAAATTGATTCACACAATATAAAAATGCGATACAAAAAAAAACATATATATAAGAATTAACATGTATATATGTTTTTTAAAATTTATTTAGTTTTCATTGTTTCTTTCACGCATTTCAGATTATGTATTTGATTTTTGTCACTTTATATTGCGAAAATGGTATGTCTTTAAATTTGAAGATCTGTTTGTTTTGTAAATTTATTTTCTGTTGATTAAATGAATAATTTACAATGCAAGAATGAAAGACTTCTTTCTTTGAATATTAGTGAGTATTACTTATTTGAAACAAAAATATAGTTCAAATATAAAAATTGATACCTTGCTGGAACGAAACCTTGAAAAAGCACCTTTACAATCTAATTTGAGGTATGCTAAGTCTTTATTGAAAATGTCTAAAATTCTAATCAGAGACATTTTTGCATTATGTTATTCCTTCATTGGATTAAGAATTGTTTTTTTGATGATATTCATTTTTATTGTGATATTTATAAAAATTCAATACATTAAAGAAGATAAGATATATGTCAGCATCCTTAATTTAAAGTGTAAATTTGCATTGGAAAAATAAACGAGAAAATATGTATAGAAACTATTTTAATATAATTAATGTATCAAAATATATATTGTATATAAATTTAACAAACAAAGTTATCAAGAAATTACAATATTTTATTTATGACGTACGTTAATGTTTACAATTCCAACTTAAAAATATGCTTAATCCTTAAAATCATGAAATACTAACAGCAATAGTAGAACTAACTGCCCATTTCTTTAGGCATATTTTAAAAGATTTCTTCAACTAAGAAATATAAGATTTTACTGACATGTTAAATTTGAAGTATATTCTAGTTTTAAAATTTTTCAACAATTTAATTTCTTTCTAATTTTGAAAATATGATTAAAACATTTTAATAATCAATATGGAATTTTTTTGTATATGTAATTTTGTCTTATAAATTTATATGTTTTAGTTAATTTGTGCAAATATTTATACAAGTCTCATAATGTAAATATTGATATTAAAAATAAACATTCATCAATCACAATAAAATGAACAATATATAGTGTAACAGAGCAATTGTAAAAACAATGTTTAGAAATCTTGATTCGAATCTCCATTGTTGTTTTTATTTATGAATATACATGCATTGTGTCAATAAGTCATTACAATGATATATATCTGAGGTTTGAATGATTTATTCGTATAAACGGATTATTTAATTTATAGCATTTAATATTCATTTATCCATTCAGTAGTGGGAAGGATAGTCTCTGGACCACTCAATCGTAACATATGTCTACTCATTTAAATGAGGCCGATTTAAATAAAAATTCAATAGGGTGTAAAAGACTGTGAAATTTTAATAGTATTGCCGTATATACTACAGTAGAGCAATTTAGCATTGTAAAGTTACATTATTTGTTTTTGTTTCAATTCAAACAATTAATTACAAATAAGCAGTTTTTTACCATTCATAACATCAAATGAATAACTATCGACTGAACTGTGTACTTTTTAATGATCGTTGTGATTATTTGAATACAGTAAATATTACGTAACAAACTTATGATGTAAGATTTAGGTTGGAGTATTGCATGATTAGTATCCTATATTGTTTAGTTAAATATACTTTTTATTTTTCTAAATTTTTGCGTCAATATTACTCGAAATTTAAGATTAGACATTTTTATAATAATTAAAATTTCTAATAATTTCATTATTTCGTATAAAACAATTGAAGACACGACGATCTGAGGGAGAAAATTATTAATATTTCAAAATGTACAGGAATCATTTTCACATTGGAAACAATGCCATGCAATTTTTTAAAATGTGATTATCTTGTCATTTTTCAGATAATTGAATTTAGATTTATAAATTTGTCAAAGTTACATTTACGTCACAAGATGCCAATATAAGCATACAGGTTGATGCTGTTTGAAAACGAAATCGACAATGGCAGCGCTCGTCTGATCTACCTGTCCAATTCAAAAACTCAGTTTCTAAAACTCCGACAATTATATATTGTACATGAATGATTATACGTGTTATATTTATCAGAAATATTTTTATCTGATTTTTAAGTAAAAATTTACAATAAAGTGACTTTCTACTCATTAACTAAAATTCACATAGATTTATAGAGATTTCATACAAATACAGGCAATAGAGCATAGCTTTAAGTAATTTAAAATTAACTTACAATAATTAAAAATTAAACATTATCCATCGCGTTCACTTAGTTCATATGAGAAACATACCTTGCTATTAGATTAGTTGTAACTTGTTTCTGTACAAGTAGGTAAATAAATTATACTAATCAAGTCAATATAGTTAAAATCAAAGTTCTTATAAAGACTGTTCATATAAAAATTAAAATATTAGTCAATGGATATTATTTTAATTAGTTTAAAATAATTAGAAATAAATTTAATTTATAAAAATATAATTATTTTTCCATTCTCACGAATTTCAGAAATATATAACATGCCTTTGTAAATTTTTAAAATATTATTTATTGTGATTTAAAACAATTAAAATTTATAGGAAAGAATGAAAAACAATTTCTCGATTATAAAGCTCGTAAAAAGTCACTTTTTCACTGTATTCTGAAAAGTGAAAGATGACTTC
>JABFQD010005049.1:0-11082 GCA_022817045.1 Psix sp. ZL-2020
AAATAAATTAATATCAAATTTAATTTAAAAATAATGATTACAAAATTGTCAAAAATTCATGAAACAATGAAGTAATTACACAAATAATAATAATAATAATAATAATAATAATAATAATAATAATAATAATAATAATAATAAACAACAGTTCTTGAAAAACATATTTAACAAAACCAAATATCATATATCAAAATGAAATATGCATATCAAAATGAAAATATTTCTAAACACTTGTTTTAAGGTAAAATTTAATCAACTAAATTATTTTTATAATCAAAGACTTGCGTTTATTTGTTGAAAGATTAAAAATTAACACAGTTACACGAATAAAGCTGGGACATAAAATCGGAATGAGTAAGTTTGACAAGTCACCGGTCACTGAACCAACACCACATAATGATTGTTGTCACTTATGAAAAGCAAATAACAACCCTTCTTTAGAACGCGAGTATGTGTTCCTCCATTTGAAATTGTAGTGCTTATAACATAAATAGCCTCTTTTCGCCCCTGGTATATGCAGGTGAAAAACAAATAGTCATATAACATAACATTATATATTGCAACAATAAGTAAATCATGTCATACATAACAAACAATAAAGTTTAGTTGTATCAAATACTAAACAATATATATAGTCTTAATTCGATGCATAAATAAAAAATTGTCATTTACCCCAAAATTGGCGAGTAACAATTTCTAGTATATCACATTACATATACTTGTAAATATTCGATAATTTCTTCCGCTATTATACTTTTGATTGTCGCAGAGTTCACCTCGTAAATTATTTTTAACATCATATACAATCGATAAACAAAATTGGAATGTTGTGTACCTTAACGATAACAAATTTACGTACTATTATTACTTTAGACATAAATAACATGTCGATGTAATGTGAACCTGCTGAACCAGTCATCGATCCAGAGCTTACTTATGTGTCTTTTCGGAAACCAAAATTATTCCATTCTGAAAAATAGAATTCAAAGATTAAATGCAAAAATTGACTTAACAACGAGAAAGTAATAGTGTAATTATTGATAAATATAATTTCAGTTGTAAGTCATCTTATGTTTATAGTTGATAATGAAAAGAGTATTGAGGAAAAAATGAAATAATCTAGAAAGAACATTTTTCATTATGGTGATCAATAAATATTTAGCGGATGTAATTGATTGAAGAAAATTCAGTTGATAAGAGGAATAAAAATGAAAATTTTATTGAAAATTGTTTCTATATAAAAGTGTAAACAAATGATAAAAAGAAAATTATAATGGAGAGAAAAAACAATAAAAAAGTAGTTCGATTCATTCTTAAATATTCACAATTAGATAATCAGGTTATTTTGCTTTTTGAGTATTAAATGAACTGAAATGAAATTTAATGCCAATTAATTAGACTATGTTCAACCGATAAGGCAGATTTAGTGTATAATTTAAAGACTTGAACTGATAAATATCAAATCCTACAGTGATAAAAAAACGATTCCGAGTTATTGGAAATTTACTACATTTTTTCATAAAATGAAATTTTATTTCGAAAGAGGAAAAATGTTCATATTAGATAAAAAGCATTTGAATAGTTTCATTTCTACAAAATTGATTAAGAAACTTTTCTACCGATAACATTTTGGAATCAATTTATGTTGTTTAATGAATTGACAGTTTCAAAATGATCTAAAATAATGTAAAATAATTAATTTCAGTTCCTAGAATGAATTAAAATAAAAATACTAATTAAATGTTTTTCTAAAACTACTCCAAATGAATCTTAGAACTTTAATCTCATTTTTCTTAAATTCTTAGAATTTATGGCAGCAAATGAAAACCTATCACATATCTATTAAAATATTTTTACATACATTTTTACACATTTACATTTTATTTCTACCTCAATATTTGTAAAAATGACTATACTATTTTTTCCTCTCAACAACTCTTTTCTCTGTCTTCGATAATGACATTTACGAAAATAATGAAAACATGAAAATATTTGAAAAATCATATTTACCGTGGATGCGATCTTCGTATTTCAAAATATGTGGATACCAGTCAGCACCAGTGTAGTCAATTTCCGGTAACTCACCTCCATAATTTTTAGGTAAGTGCGACGGTGATAAATGTGTATGCAAAGTTGACATTTTCGTTCCATGGAAATACATACGATTCCTCAACTTCTCTTTAACAAATGGCTTAAACATGGTCCACACCATATTGAACAGGAAAGGTTGTTTAACGAAATGCACCTAAAATATTTGATCAATGTATCTATCTCAATTTTGTCAAATCAGGCAATTTCCTATAGAAATATATATTTTCAATCAATGTTGATTGAACAATTGATAAAAAATTCCCGACAATCGAATAGAAAACGCTTCGTAATTTCGGCGAGGTATTTTTGCCAACCAAAACAGTGAGACGAATCCTGTAATTTGAGCGCGATCGAAACTGCAGTGTTTTGTGAAATACTTTCTAATGTTCATACAGCCAAAGTAATTTGTCTACTTATTACATAACTTTTCACAAACAGAAAAAGCAATCACAAAACCATTGCTACCAAAACAATATTTTGCAGTTATTCAAAATGAAGAAATCAATTTTTGTTGTTTTTTCGAAATGAGTAAATTACATTTACAGTTTTTTTCAGTTGATAATTCAAAAAAACAGTTTCGTTCGAAATTCAATGTTTTTCATCGTCAGCATTAATTAATTTTTATATATGTCTTTGTGAATCAGAAGTCGAGTTTTTGACAAGTAAAAGCATACTTCTTTCAAACGCAATGGCATGGCTTCTTGAATGAAACTAAGAAGTTTCATACTAAAAGACGGCGACAAGGCCATAACTTGTTTCATAGAAAGTCCTTCAAAATCCATAATGACGACTGTACCGTAAATCTGAAACATTATGAAATATAATTAAGAAACATTCAAATTATTATATCATATATTATACGACAATTTATTACTGTGCAAAAACAATTCCAAGTTATTCTGACGCGAGAAAAACAGTTCAATCGTTAAGAAGCGTAAAGAAATCTTTCATATTATTATCAGTCGTATTTAATTTCATGATTCACTTATTAGTGAACAAAGTGTAATTAAGTGCGTTACCGACGGCGAAAGTTCAAATCATTGTTATAACTTCACATCACGTACATATGACTAATTGTCCAATGAGATACACAAAACAAGCTTAGTTGAAATGCTCTTGGACACAGCTTCTTAAAGGTCGCTGATCTTTATTTGCATCGACATCATTATTCAATCAAAACTTTTTTCACCGCTTTTTTTCAATGGAAAAACTTGACATTCCATACCAAAATAGATACCCAATTGCAAACAGTCCAAACCCAACCTTCACTATGACGGGTACATTTTGATAATATTTGTCACATTTTCAATTTGGAAATTTCAAAATTCATACACTCCAAAATAAAATATTAATGAAGAGTCGAAATGAAATTGTTTCTTTTCCAAAATTTGGATCCATCCAAATCAGTACTATTCACCTGTGTTTCAGGCTCTAGAATTGCTGCCAAGTGGATGAGGTAGAAAAGTCGAAACAGTTGGTCGGCGTTTAGTTTGGACGGGTCCCATTGTTTTCCAGCATTGACGATCAGAACTCTCCTTTTCTTCTGATCTCGATCTTTAAGTACGCTCACGACATTATTCTCTACGATAAATTTTTTGTCACTCTCCAAGTTGATGTTTGACAATATAGATGCATGTTTGTCCTTAAACTCAGCGACTCTCTTCATGAGCGCGTAGGCGCTCTCTGGATAGAACTTAGTTGGCCGGAGGAAAATGAGTAAGAAATCATCGTCCGTGCGGAAGTGCAAAGTCTTGTCCTCTGAAAGCATTTGTTGATTGTTTTTTAAATCGTCCCGGTCATAAGTGACTGACCTTAAATTATTGGCTGAATTGGGAATATTGTATAACCAAACGAAACACACTACCGACTTAGGTATATTATATAATAAATAACAACTGGTCGTCTGTTTGTGATTGGTGTTTCGTGATCATTGCGAAACAAAATCGACTGTTGGAAAATAGACTTGTTATTGTTGAGCAACACAATGTGTATTGGGAAAAATGATATGTTAATAAGCCAAGAATAAAATCCAAGTTTGAGCACAATCGATAAAATATTTGCGCGATTATGATTACCATTATGTTGCTGATCAATTCGATCATTTCAATACGGATCGAGCTGTGATAAACAAGTATACCGTAACAGATTATTATCGAATTACGAATTTAAAGAACGCATTGTTATCTCACGATATGTCGATTTTAAAGTATGACAGATTTTAAATGTTGTAAAAATAACCAGCGATCATTACATGTTTACCAGTTTTGCGACGATGATAAAGTTATATTTCATTTCTATTTAAATTTTATTGTCCATTTATGAAAATTGGCCAGCGATCACTTGAATAATTTAATTAGAAAAAAAGGCAGTTGTTATTTTGTAAGTTTATATCACTAATCAATTTGTAATTTACAATTGCACGAAATTCCAGTCAACTTTTACACGCGAGGATAAAAAGGTAATAAAATAAACATAAATAGATACTTTTTTGAGCGTCTAAAAAATGAAACCAAATAGGAATGAAAACGATTCTCAGTTGATGATTTAAATTGAATGAATCAACCAATATATTAGGCCAGTATTAACTTTGTGAATGTCTGTATCAACGCTTGAATTCCGCTGAAATGTTTAGTGAATGCCATAGGTTAAATATAAATGTACAAAGATTGGATCATTGAATGAATAATTAGATCATTCACTCGAACATATAATTATGTGGTCACTAATACTCTCGTTTTGCTAATGAATTCATTGTTCGTCGCATTATTTTCGAGTCCTCTATTCCACAAGTAACATATTGCATTTTTCCATTTCCACGCCAAAAGCCGAATAATAATGATTCTTTATGGTTCGAGTTGAGATGCTGATTAATTTAGCTGCATTAACAAACAAATTATACTTAATAAATCATAAATCATGAACTCAAATGACTTCTATGCAACTAAAAATCAGGATTAAAATTGACATGTTTCGAAATTGCAAACAGCGGCTGGAAAATTGATGAAAAAAGCAATAATTTATGGCACTGCGTGGACCAATGCATCAAACACCAGCGACGAATTTGTTTTCAAGCGAAAAGAGCACAAAATGAATTTGTGTGTAATCTAAATTAGCTCCGAAATTACATAATATCCTCTCGAAAATTATCGGACACAACAATGTTATCGTGGAATAGTAGCTCGATCGACCTTTCGGCATAAAAAATTGTGTTGACAATAAAATAATTTGATAAACGGCGATACGGTTAAGATAGGTTAATGAATTTTTTTATCTGTTTGTCAAAGGGTTCAATCATGCGAAAATTACATATTAAGTTCACAATCGCGTCCGACTTCGGCGTACTAAACAAACTAAATGTGGAACAGAATTTGATTTCAACCTATCACACAACATGTACATGATTTAAATTGCAAAATAGTAGTTCACTGATATCAAAGACTCCCAATAAAAAGAACGACTCAAACTAAACAATCTTGCAAGCGTTATATCAAAATTACACACAATTGTGTTTCTGTCAGTCAAACGAATTCGAGTCCAGTATCTCGTCGTGGAATATGTTCAAATATTTTCTCTCATTATCTATGTCAACGTTCAGTTTATGCGAAATTCATTGCGTTATAATTAACAGCGGCATTTCAAATTTTATTATTGCCAATAATCAAATTCGCATCTGCTACGTATCGAAACTAACGAGATTAATCGTTATTGACTATTAATATAGCAATCTTCAAATTACCGTCCAAAAGCTTTCGCAGGGCCTCCAGCCCTTTTTTCACATTTTCTTCAGTTTCCCGCAGCTCTTTCGCAGCAAGGGCTTTGCAGTCGTTGGAAAGCTCGACGTCAGCTTCGATTGAAAGCGTCATTCTGGCTAGTTCGACTGGTCCAACGTAATGATGATGACACTCACCGCGGTACGTCCACCAAGTGTCTGTGACTCGCTTTGTCGGGGTGGCCTCTTCTTGTTCATCATGTCAAGCCAGCAAGAAGAGATCCCCCCCAATCTTTGGCTGCTCAAAGTCCATTCAACATTTGATTTGAAGAAAAGTCGTATATGCGGTAGAGCGCTTCATAACGTCATGAACAAGTTCATGACAGATAAAGATTGCCCCTTCTTTTGAGTCGCGGTTATATATATATGTAATCGGCGATCTCAAGCGATCCTGAAATAATTGCTGATTCTCTAAAAGCTCAAGAATCCAGCGAATATGGAATTCTTTGATAGATTAGAGTTCTCTAAGAATTAGCTGAAGAAAAAGACCTTCAGGAGAGTCGATAATGTTTTGTCATCTGCGGAGAGGCGGCTGGAGCGAAAGTGACTGGATTAATATCAATTTAATTATGCTAGGAAACATATTTAATTGGGTGTTTCAAAGTGGATTTGGGTTCTTAAGAAGATATATTCTAATATGTTTTTGTTTTGTTGAGTTTTATAATCTAGATTATCGAGGATCATGTGAAAGATATACAAAAAGAAAATGGAATAAAACTATCTTATCCAGCAAGTGTTTCATAAACTTGAACAAAGATTTTATTCAACTAAGTGTAAACGTCTTTATTAATTAATGCGATTTTTCGCTACAGCTATTAACATAATAACAAATTATGAAGCTGAAACTTCTTCGTTTTCCAAATCATCTGCGGATATAATTAGACGCATTGGAATAAAACTGATAAGATATAACATATACAATTTATATAAGATATAATTTATATGATATAATCCGTGCAGATTAACATATAAACATAATATAATTAATATTAACCTGGTCTGATTTCATCAAATTCAATAAATAAATATTATTATAATTCAAATTGAGACAATACTTTTCATATATCGCAAATTACAGGTGATTCAAATTTTGATTTGGTTTCTCAGTTACTTTTTTTTACAATTCCTATGTTCTAGAAAGTATTTACGTGCCTTCCATATATATGTTTAAACATCATTAGGAACATGAGATTTGTAACTGAAAAATAATGCGAACAAATGTTAGCCACGTAAAGAAATTAAAAAACTAATAGCAGAGATTTATAAAATTTATTTACAAAATAATCATGATTTAATTGTGATATGATCAATTTTATAAATTTGTATACTTCTTGCAAATGATAATAATTTTGAAGAGCTCAAATTAATTTACAATACTTTGTTATTGATAAATAAATATTATTCATAATTTTAATTAATTATACAATTTAAACCAGAATCTCACAAATTTATGAATATCAGTTAAACACAGTAGCAATGTATCAGTTAAAATACAGGTTTCCTCGATAATTTCATTTTGTATCTTAAAATGTTAATAGTTCAGAGATTATCAATGTCATTTTAGAACATTTAAAAAAATGAAGAAAATCAGTATTGTAGTTTTTTTTTGCAGTAATGAAGGATAACGTATGAATGATTCCACTATATATGAGTGCATTAATTATTATGTATATTTAAAAAGAAAACGTTTAGTATGTACTCTCTGAAGCTTCTTTATAGAGTTTTGATTTGAGAAGTCTTACGGTACAAAAATTTGCCTACCTGTTTGATCCAATGATTTTCAACTTTCATATCTATCTATAGATAACATTTTTATCAGTATAATTATTATTTAATATTGCTTAGAATTAAAGATATCGCTCAGTGACTGTCAAAAGTTACCAGACAGCTTCAACACAGAAAAAATATTCAAATTATAATTAAATGACTGATTCGTCGGGGATAGGATATTATAATAAAAAACTAATTTATTAACTTTGATCAATTCTATTTCAAACTATAACCTATTTCAAAATAACACTGACTTGTTTTTTATCTGTAACTAGACGAAAACTCGTATGTCACACTTCGTAAAAGTGTTATATGTTAAACTAATAAGTAACATTTCATAAAAATCTTATAGTTAAAAGTTTATTAGAATATCGATCAAGAGTAGATGAAAATAGATCAAAATGCGGTGTAAAGCAAATATACAACGAAGGAAACTTTATCAACGTTAACCGGAAAATAAAACGTTGCAAATTAAAATGGATAAAAAGTGATACTCTTTGTAGAAAAATAAAACACAAAATGTTTCCAATGTTTGCACTTTCAATGAATAAATCAACTAGTATAGTGACATAGCACTAATTAGAAAAATCTCAGACATTAATTGAATACATTCTAAGAGTGAAATCAGCAAGAGACAACCGGAATCTAATGAATTTTAGTTTACACAGGTTTTTTGCTCAACTGTATGAATCATTGTTAATTTGGGCGATATAAATTCTATACTGCATACATGTTTATATATAATACTTTATATATAAACTGACTATTAAATAATAATAATAATAATAAATAAATTATCATGGCAAATGAATTTTGAATGCCTATTTAAATAAATGCCCTTAAATGTCCATTAAGAAATAAAAAAATAAATGTGGAAGTTTAATTTTAATTTCAAACACCAAAACTTATTTTGATTACAAGAAAAAATTGTCATATACGCTTATGATTATGCAATGCCGTTGTCAGAATCGTGAGAACATTAATTTAAGAAGTATATCTCTGATATTCCGGAAATTATGACATCGCTACATTAAGAAAATGTCTAAGTTCTAAACTGTAGTAATTTTATCGATATTATCATATTTATTAGGCAAACGTTTATAAGAAATGAATGATTAAATGCATTTCATTAAATTGTTTTCCACTCAAATGTGTGTAAACTGAAACACAAATTAGAGTGTTTCTTATTACAGAGAAAATAGAATGCTATGATTTAATGATTAAAATTCAAATTAATATCTGTTGATTACACGCCTTGTTTGAAATCGTGATTATTAAAGTTGATAAACACTCAGAATGATAAATCATTTTAAATTTAAATGTTATAAATTTAATTTAATTTGAAACATGCTACATTTATAAATTTATCAATCAATCAATTTTTTCATAAATAAGTATTTTGAAACAACATTCAACATTGAGCACAACAAACAATATAAATCTATCAGTCAATCTTTACAGAAAAAAATATTTTTTCAAAATAACCATGATTTTTGTCAATTTTGCAAAGGCGACTCTTAATCATGATAATGAGTACAATTTATAGAATTTTAATTAGTAAAATGTTGATAGTTATTATGAAAAACAGACTTAAAAACTCATTCAATAATATTTGTAGAAATTAATTTATTCAATCAATTTTTTCTAGTAATTGTTTAAGTTCAAGAAAAGCTGAACTATTACCATGGATAAATTATTATTCCAATAATTTATCTATGTATTTTATCAGTTTATATTCTAATCCTAAAATTCGTTGGAATTCAAAATTATTATTTTAACTGTATGAAATTATGTCGTTGACATTTTAGGGCAGACTTTTATCTTCTCATCTAGTATTACATATAGTTTTTTAAGTTTTTACTTGAATTTTAAATTTTGACCAGTATAAAAATGAGAAGTTGTGATCAACAAAGACAAAAAAAACAACTTGTCCAAAATATAATTCTACACCGGAGGAACTTGAACAATTCACAACAATTTGATTGAAAATTTAAATTTTTTCAAAACAGTTTTAGCATTTAAAAAGTGTACAAATAAATAGGAAGTCGCCAAAAATGCAAATTTTTTCAGTACGGCAAAATACACAATATATAACCAAGGAACTTGGTTGAAAAATGGATTTCACACCAGTTTTTAGGTTAGTTTAAGGACTTTTTCATGTGCAGTGTTTTTATAAAACAATTATCAAATTTTATGAGTGTAAATCGATTCCGAAAAAAATATAATTATGTTTTTATATGTTTCGTTTCATAAGACCTAATTTGGATGTATTTTTTATCTTACTTCAAATTGAAAATGTGACCGCACATTTCAATTTTTTAATTATGCATAAAATTATTTGAATCTTTTATGAATTCAGTTACAAAAGCGAGAAGGTCGATGTATAGTCTGAAATTGAATTTTAATATCACCATTTTCATTTATTTTTGAAGACCTATAAAGTTAGAAATTTTGACTATGATATTATCTTAATTAAATATAAATTTTTTCTTTACTTCTGTTAAAAAATAACGACTGTCTATATACCATTGAATATTATTCACGGGTTAATAAAAGATAATTGCTTGATACCATACTAGTGTACATTTTTTTGGTGAATAAATCTAAAACATTGTACTCGAAGACTTTGAACACAATAAAATATGTGTTTAATAAGAATCCAGTACCTAAAAATTAGTTCTAAATTTTAAATTAGATCAATTTCAAAAATTTTTTTTTTTTCCAATGCTGAGATAAAGGATTCTTTCCTGTATTTTAATCAAAATTTGAGTTCATCGAAAAATTTTGTATACGTATATATTTTTCAGTCATAATATAATTTTTTAAAATGTTTAGTTTTGGTTCCTTTGAAAGGTTGTCTATAGGCATATTGGCAAGCTTAAAAAATGTGACATTTTAAAATTTAATTACATAAAGTCAACATTGTTCGGCAAGAAAAATTAAAACGGTTTATTGCAATTATTCAAATTCATTTAATATAGGTATATAAAACCAGAACAAATGTCTGAAAAACAATGTGTCTTTGACCAATAATTTATGCGAAGTTTTACATGCATTAATCTCGCGATTAATACGTCAATCGTATACCAACCTGTAAAAAAGAAACTTTGACAGAAAGAGTTCTCGTTAAACAATGCTGTTACGAATTACAGTAAAAAACATGTTAATGTATTCTCAACTAATAGACTAAGGTGTTATAATTATTATATTCTGCTTTTGTGTTATTATAACTATGAAATTGCCTGGATTTTCTAGGTCAATAATTATATTGAATTTGGTTCTTATGCGCCGATATTTTGTCTTTTGGATATTTTTTGATAATTTTTTTCCCCGGATATATACCATTCGGAAGAACTCATATTACTTTCATCTCAATGAATTCCTCATTTTGGAAGAATCCACATATTGCCATATAAGAAAATAATAAATACTAAATTGTAGAAAAAATTACT
>JABFQD010005050.1:0-11081 GCA_022817045.1 Psix sp. ZL-2020
GGTGTGGTTTGTGTGGTGTGGTTGGTTGTGGGTGGGTGTTTTTTGTGGTATATGTAGGAAGTTAGTATTGATATTTGTTATTGTTGTTGTTTTTTTTTTTTGTTGTTAAATTTTGTGTTGTGTGTTGAAGAATAAGTTATTTGTATTTGATATATTTTTATTTTTTTTTGATATAAAAAGACTTTCCTTTTTTTTATTTTTTTTTTTTTTTTTTTTTTTTTTATCAATTTTGTTTTCTATTTTAAAACTGTGTATTGTTTTATAAAAAACTATTAGTAATAATTATTCTGGAGTTTTTTTAATTAAATTACAGTTTGAGTCGTGTAATTTCATCTTAAATTATAAAATATTCGTTGTAAAAACTTTACGTTCGGTTGAAAACAAACATTCAGTTATAAAAAATGGATGATTTTATCTAGGTAAACATTAAACTTGTGTATGTATTAAGTTTTATTTCATGTTATTTTTTATTCGCCTCAATAAAACTATGTCTATAAATTATTCAAAGTGAAATGCTAGAAATCGTGAATTCTTTTCAAAATTGAATAATCAAGTAAGTATTTACATATTTCAAATTTTGGTAATTTCATTTTTTGGGCCTAAACAATGAAATAAAAAGCTCGTGTTTCTAAATTTGTCGTGTAATATTTAATTAAGCAAAATATGACTTTTACAACAAAACAATAAAACACCAAATAAAAAACACTACTTTATTTATTTATTACAAATAATTAAAAATGAACACGTTGAGTGTATATCTCGTAGTTGAATTTTTGTACGAGAATAACCTAAATGTAAAATGTAAACAAGCTATAGTAGTTTTTATAACCAGCTCAATACAAATAACCTCTTCAACTGGCGTTCATTTTTATTCTAATTTTTCGTTTAAATAATCGAAAAATTTAAATTTTAATTTTAATTTTTCATTAAATTTGTATTTTATTCTCGTTGAGAGTAAATTTGAATCTATAAACTAACCTACACATAACTTGCATTTCGAAGACTTGCTTGATGTAGAAGTCAAAATTATGTGAACACAATAATGAATCATAGTAAGTAAGCATAATATTTTAATAGTAAAAATAGAATAAATTAACGAATTAATTGTGAAAATCGTGTAAAAATACAGATCTGATCAGTTGTAACATTACTTTTAGATTCGGTATGAAGTTTATTGATTTGAAGTTGATAATATATTGAATAAAAGGATGTGTATTTACGAAACCGTTTTGATATTAAGTTCTTTCCTGTTGAACTGCATAAAAATTCGAAAAGAATGAATCTTCTTTCAACGAACGAATCAGCATTTACTCTTTTTATTAAACATACTTTATTGGATATTTCTCCAAATATCACACATTTTATACGATCCATTAATTTAACCCCAATAAAATTCGACAAATCATTCCAATCATATACCTCATCGTGCCATAAAACATTCGTCATTTGACCATTTCGATGAAACAATAAAACAATTGCTCCATCTATTGTCGTATCTTAAAAACAAATTCCTAATCGCACTCCTTTGTAGTGACCATTTTGAAAATGAAACATTAAAAAATATGTATATATTTATATATTGTATATTTGATATAAAATTGATAAAAAAAAAACAATACGATTATTCAAATCTTATTCTCTCGACCAACAGCCACCGTCTCAGCAACAGCAACCAGCAACTCAGACGCAGCAGCAACCCAACAGTCAGACACAGGTGTCGCAGGCGAGTCAGCAGCAGTTCGCCACTAATCGGCCCTTGTCGGCGAGTTCGACGCCAAATGATAACGGCCTGACGGGCACGACAGCAGTCGCTGCAGCAGCGGCGGCAGCGGCGGCGGGAGCAAGTGCAAGCTCGAGCGGACCGAGTCCCAGCGCGACGCCGCTCACAAATGGACCTCAGAGCGCCACCTCGACTCCGAGCACGCCACTGGTCGCGTCGCTGATGACACCTGGACAGGCGGCAGGGACGGCCAGCCAGACGCCTCCTCACCCTGGCACCACGCCCTCGCCCGCTGGCATCTCTAGCCTCGGCAAAGGCATGAGCTCGCAGGAGCGCGCAGCTCTCAATGCGCCGCGAAACTCCTCGATGTCTTCGCAGATGGCAGCCATCACCGCAGCACTCGACCGGGACAACTCGCCTAGCCCACCGATGAACAGCAACAAGGGCAAGCTGGATTTGATCAAGGAGGAGAACGCGAGTGCGTCGATTAAAATGGAAATCAAACAGGTAAAAATGATTAATGAAATTATTCTGAAATTGAAAGGAACTGAGTTTCAATGAGAAAAGGTAAATTAGGTACTTAAGTGTGTGTACAAAGTTGTGAATTTACGAGTGGAAGACGGAGAGGGATGTATGATTGTTTCTTTTCAACGGTATTTTTAATAAATGAAGATATGAGTTTGACTGTGTTGCGAGTGTTAGTAATTGGAGAAGTGGGCTTTGTTGGTGTTGGTAATTAGATGGTTGTTTGTTTGTCAGGAGGAAGGTGCGGAGAATCACAGACAGGAGCAGAGTGGCAAGAGTGTGAATAACGAGGAGTCTATAAAGACGGAGATCAAGCAGGAGCCGATGGACGAGTCGTCGGTCGGCGATATCAAAAAAGAGTCCGGAATCAAAGAGGAGCCGGTGACGCCGATGTCGAGTCAGGACAGCTCCGCGTCAGACATCAAACCTCTGGTGCCAGAGCCGATCCAACCGACGGGCGCGTCGGCGGACAAGAAGCGCCAGTGTCTATTCAAGCCAGACGATTTGCGCCAGGCGCTTATGCCCACCCTCGAGAGGCTGTATCGCCAGGATCCAGAGTCCATCCCCTTCAGACAGCCGGTCGACCCGCAAGCTCTTAATATCCCGGACTACTTCGACATTGTCAAAAAACCCATGGACCTCTCCACCATCAAGAGGAAGCTTGACACGGGTCAATACAGCGACCCCTGGGAATATGTTGATGACGTTTGGATGATGTTTGACAACGCTTGGCTGTACAACAGGAAAACATCGCGCGTTTATAGATATTGCACAAAGGTAAAAACAATTGTCAGAGATATGCGATAGGAGGAAGAACATTTTACGGAGCATTTGAAATTCATGCGTCTTCATGTTTGTTTCATAGCTTTCCGAAGTGTTCGAACAAGAGATTGACCCGGTGATGCAAGCACTGGGTTACTGCTGCGGACGAAAATATACATTCAATCCACAAGTTTTATGCTGTTATGGTAAACAACTCTGTTCAATACCAAGGGATGCTAAATATTACTCCTATCAGAACAGGTCAGTTTCTGCTTTATGTTTAGCTATTATTCCGCTTATTTCCCTTCCTACGAGACAGTTTCACTCACAAATCATCATCGTTGCTCAATTGAGCAGTGATAGATTATTGCTTCCGATCATTTGTTCCGCTTTGCTTTTTGTTTTTTATTCTTTTTATCAAAAGGCTTTCTTTAAGCTTTCTTTAACATTACGTTTTTTTTCTTTTTTTTTATGCTATTCCTGTGCGACGTGGATATTACACAAACACGAAACCCTTACCTGCTTGTGCTACTTCATTTTATTCTCGAATATCATTGCATCATTTGATCTGGTAACATTGGGACAAATTTGGCCGTACGAAACCATCGATGTATCGATCTCAATGCTGTCGATTCGATCAATGTCCGTCGATCCAAATTGTCCCGGTAAAAACGCACGACATTTTACTGGGATAACGCTTTGTACTGGATCATTTGACGGATTCAACGTAATTAGCAGTCTAAAGCAATATGGTCTTATATCCGATAGATACACGTATTGTCAAAAGTGTTTTAACGACATTCCTGGCGACACCGTCACCCTGGCAGATGATCCATCGCAACCACAAACGTAAGTTGTTTTATAAACGATTTGGCTTACTTCTTATTACAATATGTGTTGGTATTTGAATTTGAATTTCTATCTCGTGTTTAGTGCCATCAAAAAGGAATTGTTTCAAGAGATGAAAAATGACCATTTGGAATTGGAGCCGTTTGTTGTGTGTACAGATTGTAACAGGAAGGTTCATCAAATTTGCGTTTTGCATATGGAAGCTATATGGCCTCAAGGGTAAATATACTGTAAATCATAATAAGTATCGTGCACTTTTGGAATGACAATTTCATTCCTTTCTCGTTAAGGTAGTCGGTGTGGTACAATCACGAACAAAATGTTATTGTTTCGTATCTAAGATTCTGTCGTAAGAATTGTATCGACAAACATAAAACAATAAAACGGGTTAAAACAATGAAAAACTGTAATAGTATTGCCAAATGAAGAAATCATTTCATTGAAAATAACAGTTTTGAACGTAACTGTACAACACTGTACGTTATTGGTCAATCAAACTGGTATTTATTTATAATTTGTAGAAAAACTAATCACACAAATTTTTTTGTTCAGTATTGTGTTTCTTAAATAGAAGGAAATGATTTGTTAGTTTTGAAACAATATCTGACTTTTGGTCTTGAAGTTATTGAATGAATGTAACTTTTTTATCACACTCGCCATAAGAGCCCATGTTATTTTAGCCAACTTTGAATCAAAATATCTCAGTTTCGAGTGGCAAGAATGAAATGAAATTTTGCTGAAACATTAAACACAATATCAACAGTGACATATTTCAATTATATCCGATCTGACTATTTTGAGTTACATACACGACTACCTTAATTACATTCGGTTTGATTGGCTAATTCAATCATCGAGAAACCTTCTACGAAATTCTTTCTCCAGTTACAATTAATTGCCATTTTTTGATTCCGTACAGATTTACCTGTGATAATTGCTTAAAGAAGAAAGGTCAGAAGCGCAAAGAGAATAAGTTTAACGCGAAGCGACTGCCTGTAACGAAACTCGGCACTTATATTGAGACACGAGTGAACAACTTCCTGAAGAAGAAGGAGGCGGGCGCGGGTGAAGTGGCTATCCGTGTGGTCGCGTCCAGTGACAAGGTGGTAGAAGTGAAGTCGGGCATGCGTAGTCGGTTCGTCGAGAACGGCGATATGCCGGGCGAGTTTCCGTACCGCGCAAAAGCGCTCTTTGCATTTGAGGAAGTAGATGGCACTGACGTCTGCTTCTTTGGCATGCATGTCCAAGAATACGGAAGTGAGTGCAGTGCTCCAAACACTAGGCGAGTTTACATCGCATACCTCGACTCAGTACATTTCTTCAGGCCGCGTCAATTCAGGACTGCCGTTTATCACGAAATCCTTCTTGGCTATCTCGATTATGCAAAACAGCTAGGGTAAGATTTTGGCAACAAATTTAGAAGAGAAGAGTGAACAAAGAAAATAGAAATCATTTAGTCAAGTTTATGATTGGCGATGTTTTTGATTTGCAATGTGTATGTAATAATTGGAACCACAATTTCAGGTACACTATGGCACACATATGGGCTTGTCCACCATCAGAAGGTGACGATTATATCTTCCACTGTCATCCGCAGGAGCAGAAAATTCCAAAACCGAAAAGGCTACAGGAGTGGTACAAAAAGATGCTGGACAAAGGCATCACTGAGAGAATCGTACATGACTATAAGGTGCGTTTTTAAGATGACTTTTTTGCTGAATCGGCTGGTTTATTTATATTTAGTCTCTGTGTTACCTGTTAGCGTTATTGAAATAGCTTTCTGGTGTCTAACGAGACTTATATTGAAGTCCATCAAAGCTAAGTTTGCGAGTCGATTTGGTCGTGAACGGAGGATTGTGTGACTACAATACTGATTTCATTTCAGTTTGATGTTTTTCTTTTAGTAGAGGATGTTAACATTTTATACATTTTTTGATTTAAGGATATATTAAAACAAGCTATGGAGGATAAATTGTCTTCTGCTGCTGATCTGCCATATTTCGAGGGTGACTTTTGGCCTAACGTTCTGGAGGAAAGTATCAAAGAATTAGACCAGGAAGAGGAAGAGAAACGCAAACAGGCAGAAGCTGCGGAAGCTGCTGCTGCTAATGCTGTAAGTGAAATAAAACAGCTTTTCGCCGAAATTGAAATTAAACAACAATTCGAGTCGTTGAAAATACTAATCGATTTTTTCCTCTGCCAGATTTTCTCTTTATCCGAAGACTCAGAAACTGGCCCTGATGGTAAAAAGAAAGGCCAGAAGAAAGCGAAAAAGTCGAACAAATCGAAAGCCAATCCGCGAAAGAATAGCAAAAAATCAAATACTCCGCAAACAGGCAACGATCTCTCTGCAAAGATCTTCCTTACGATGGACAAGCACAAAGAAGTGTTTTTCGTTATTAGACTACACACTGCTCAAAAAGCTGCCAGTTTAAACGTAAGTTTCGTATTCCATGAAGTTTAAGATTATAGAACTGCTGGTCGTACCATTTTTTCGAATCACGTTTATGCTTATCGTGACTTTTTCTTTGCGTAGCCGATTCAAGATCCTGATCCGGTGATCAACTGCGATCTGATGGATGGTCGCGATGCTTTCCTCACGATGGCAAGGGAAAGGCATTACGAATTTTCGTCACTGCGTCGTGCGAAGTTCAGCTCAATGTCTATGTTGTATGAACTACATAACCAAGCGACAGACAAATTTGTTTATACTTGTAATAATTGTAAAAGCCATGTGGAAACTAGATACCATTGTACTGTGTGTGATGTAAGTACTGCAGCTAATTATTCTCTCGTTATTTATTCGATCAAGAAAGAAGTGCCATTCATTTTGGATTTGTCTCATTTTTAGGATTTCGATCTATGTATTAATTGTAAAGAAAAAGATGGTCATCCACATCACATGGAGAAACTCGGTTTGGATCTCGACGATGGTTCATCTCCTGCCGATGCCAAGCAAGCCAATCCTCAGGTTTGTTATTCTTCACATGAATCAGTTGATTTTTATTCTACATGATAAATCCTGTTGTAATCAGTTGATTATATATTAATATATGTCTGTAATTTATTTTCTTCTACCATCTCCAGGAGGCACGAAAACTATCTATACAAAGGTGCATTCAGTCTTTGGTGCATGCATGCCAGTGCAGAGATGCCAACTGCCGATTGCCAAGCTGTCAGAAGATGAAGCGCGTCGTCACGCACACGAAAATTTGCAAAAGAAAGACAAACGGTGGCTGTCCTATATGCAAGCAATTGGTCGCACTATGCTGTTACCATGCAAATCACTGCCAAGAAGCCAAATGTCTGGTTCCTTTCTGTTCCAATATCAAATACAAACTCAAGCAACAGCAACTCAATCAACGTTGGCAGCAAGCGCAACTGCTTAGGTTCGTATTTGGATACATCGGAAAGATTATATTTGTATAATATTGATATATATGTATAGTTTATATAATACAAATTTCAAATTGTAACTTGATCATTTGTGTAACTAAAATAGGAGGAGAGTGGCAATGATGAACACGAGACCAACGAGTCCTGTGCAGTCTATTCAAAGCAGCCAGCAGACTTCGAACTCGAGTATGACTTCAGGCGTGGCCATGAAACCAGGCGTGAGTCCAACGAATCTGCCGAGTCCTCACCAACGAAACATTGGTATGAAGCCAGGCACGCAGCAACCGCCTGCGAACGTACTTCAGGTAGTGAAACAAGTGCAAGAGGAAGCTGCGAGGCAACAAACGCCACACGTGGGCTACGGCAAGGTGACTCCTGGTGCAGGGGTAAACGTGAATGTCGGAGTCAACGTGACGGGCCAGACCGGAGGCGTGATGCCTCCACCGCAGATGCAGCGTTCTATGCCTGTGCAAATGCAAAATCCATCGGGTACACATCTTATCTCCATGGACCAATGGACGCCAAGGTATCCATCTTTCTAATTAGCTTTTAGTTTGAATTTATCTTTATTTGATACGATTGTTTCAATTTCGACAAACGTATAATTGTGTTTTTGGATCAAATATTTGTATGCTTGTTTTTATTTGAACCGATGATTAATATTGAATTTGATTATTAAAATGTCGGAATTAGTTATCAACAAAATTACAGCAGGTATCAGCAAAACGCCGTGATGCAGCAGAATCCGAATCTGCGACAACAGGCGCCGCAGCAACTGATGCAGCAGCAGCAACAGCAGCAGCAGCAGCAACAACAGCAGCAACAGCAGCAACAACAGCAACAGCATCAGGGTCAGCCGGGCATGGGTTTGGCTGGTCAAATGCCGCGACAACCGGGAGTGATCGGCGGCCCTGTTGGCCAGGTTGGTGGTCCAATTAATCAAGGTGCTATGCAGAAACAGGCGTTGCAGCAGCTTATGGCTACGCTTCGAAGTCCTAGTACGCCTGAACAACAGAACCAGATACTTCATATACTCAAGAGCAATCCACCGTTAATGGCTGCATTTATTAAACAAAGACAGGTATGTTTCATTTCCTTGATGAAAAGCATGAGGTACATTTAATAAATGCGATAAATAGCAATAGTGCTCTTGTCATATGATTATATGCTGCAGTCACTAGTTGTTGTTTATCTTGTTTGTTAATATTCGTATTAATGTACACATTTGTATTAAGGCTGTTGCGCTTCAACAGCAGCAAGGTCAACATGGTGGAGCAGTTGGCCCTATGGGTCCTAGTCAAACGCAACAGCAACAACCTGGGCTTCAGCACATGATATCACAACAGCAGCAACAGCAACATCAGCAGCAGCAACAACAACAGCAGCAGGGACGCTTGCAAATACAGGCAATGCTGAATCAGCAGCAGCAACAACAACAGCAGCAGCAACAACAACAGCAACAGCAGCAACAGCAGAATCAAGGTCCGAGCGTGCAGCAACAGCAACAGTGGTATAAACAACAGCAGATGCAGCAGCTTGTGATGCAGAGGCAGCAGCAACAACAGCAAGCGCAACAGCAAGTCCAGCAACAGCAGCAACAGCCGTTCACGCAACCGCCTGCTCCACCTTATGGCCAACAGAGGCCTATTAGGCCACCCCTTATAGGTAACTTTGCATTCTAATATGTAACGAAGACATTATTAGCTTGTTCTTATTTGTTTTTAGTTGAAAAAAAAAATGTCTTTGAATGATAAAGTGCCATTGGTAGAACTAAAAAATAAACAATTTATTCAGCAGGCTACGGAGGATTCAACGAGCAGGGTTACGGTCAGTCCGGGCTGAAGCCTCAGCCAGCTGCGGTGGCGTCGCCTCAGAACGTGATGGGCCCGCCCGGAATCACGACGGTGCAACAGCAATTGATGCAATCGGTGCGGTCGCCACCGCCGATTCGGTCGCCGCAACCAAATCCGTCTCCACGACCGGTGCCGTCGCCACGCAACCAACCAGTTCCTTCGCCACGCGCGGGTCCGGTTCCTTCGCCGCACCACCACCCGGCGCACGCAGGCACGCCCACGCATTCGCCTGCGCACGAGCTTGGTGGCCCCAGTGAGATGATGCTATCGCAGTTGTCAGGTGGCGGCGCTGCCTCCGCGGCGCATCCTGCAGCGATGCCTCACCACCCGTCGCCAGCGCCACCGCCCTCTAGTGGCGCAGATGCCACGGAGGTGACACCGATGACGCCCCAGGACCAGCTCTCCAAGTTCGTCGAGGGATTGTAGTGACTGTTAGTGACGGTTCGCTCGCGCCCTCTCTTTTCATAATATAACACCTCGATTCGCTATACCGTGCTAGCGATCGCCAAGTTAAGAAGATGAAGAAGAATAACGGGGTGCCTTAAACTTATTGACACTCACAATCACACGTGGACGCATGCACACAGCTCCATCTACACAGTCTGTCAGACATACAAACACTTACACACATGCTACACTTGCGCGCATACATGACATGAAAACACACCATCTTACAACGGCACTGCGCTTTTTCATTCTGTCTTTATTTCCTCCGAGCCATGGTTGACTATGTTCGTATATAAATGACACGGAACGCGAAATTCCGGTATACATAAAACAAAGTATATATAGATATATATATGAATATATATATATTACTACTATTATTACATGTACGAAGATACACAATGAAATGAACATAACGCCGAAAGATTCCCGATCGTGGGGGATTTGTTACTCAAAGACTAAGATTTACAAAAGACTATCGTATTGTCGCAAACGTGAAACTTCTACTCCCGCGCCCCCTATACGAGCCCTCTGGCCCTTCCCTTCTCCCCGAGCCCTTTCGTCTCCCTTCCTTGCTAATGCTAAGGGAAGTCGTACAAATGTGTTGTGTATACTTAATGTTTATATTAATAGTTCGAGTTATTATCGTAGCGAAGGAGTATGCAGTTATTACCATTTTAATTCTTAACGTGGCAAAAAGCAAGAGATTTCCTTTTATTTTGTTTGAGAGGACGTGACACGTACGCGCGAAGCGTTACGACTCGTCGACGTATGTTTTTATATGTATGTATATATTTGATATATGTAAATATATATTTATTCGAATATATATGTCTGTATACAGAAATATATTTACATATGCAAATATATATACATATATATTGATCACAAATGAATATATATCTACATATATGATGATGATGATGATGGTCAAAGAAACCAATAATGATTCTCGTGTATGTAATTTAAGGTATTATTATTATTAATTATTATTATCATTATTATCTTATTATGATTATAAATTTAAATATAAAACTATGAGAGAAAGGAAATAAGAAATAATAGCATATGTGACAAAACAATGATTATCGACAGAAGTTATATATAATAAATTTAGGGACAGTGTGTAAGGACTAATTAGGAAAAACACAGTTTACCTAAGAAACATTTGTTAAGGCGCAAAGTAATGATTAATAAAAAAAGAGAAAAATCACAAAAAAATGAATAAATAATAATAAACAACGCGACTGCCGCCGAGGCTGTATTTATCATGAATAAAATTTTTGCAATGCTCGGAGGACTGTCGTTTGGTACATGAAATAGGCGAACTTGTCTTTGATAAGGTGCGTGATTGCGATTGAGTGCATGTCTCAACCAAATACAAATGGAACTAATTATTACACAAGTAACGACGCGAGAAAAACAATGACGCTCGACATCTATACCGTACATGTAATCATCAGAAATACATGTATATTCACACATTCGTACATACAAAAGATACACATATAAAAACAAAAATCGTACAG
>JABFQD010005051.1:0-11080 GCA_022817045.1 Psix sp. ZL-2020
GATTGAGTTTTTATCAAAATTGTTACATGGTAAATTTTTCCTATTCTTATATGAAACTTCATAATAAAATAATAGCATGTATACATACATATTTAGAATTCATATAATAATATATGAACATTTTGAAATATGTTTTCTATACTTTAATTCAATTGTTAAAATAAAGAACATGGATTTAAATTCTTTGATATAATTTTTAAGAAAGTCATAGTTTGCTATGACTAAAAATAAAAATAAAATAAAGAGTTAATTTATATATATACGGCGGACTTGTGTGAACTAGTTGACGATGTGAACTCAAGGTCCAACATCAGCAAAGTGATATTGCTTAAAATGAACAGGGTCCGAAGTACATTCGAACTAGCAAAACCAGCTATAAAGTGAATGAAATAGTTTTCAGGTAAACCATTTCGCATCAAAAAAGATACTCAGACGTCTCCCAGAATGAGTAACTCATACGCGGATGTGTTGAAATCCCCCTTATCTCCGTCAATACCATGATGAAAGAACAGGGCACTAGAAGATTCCCCTACTCAGGAAAACCCGGGTGGACGTAGGGTAACAAAAAAGTCAAGGAGACAAAAGGTCAAGGTAGAACTGGAAGAAACCGTAACTCGTTTTCAAATGAAGGAAAATGAGCAGTTTTCTGTTGTGAATGCAACAATGGCGAAACCGAAAATGGTACGTCAGAAACTCGTGAGACCCTCATATCCTGACACTCTGATTGTGAAAGCCAAGGATAGATACACCTGTGCAGACATCCTTAGGCCAATTAAAAATGACCCTGAAATGAAGGTGGTAGGAGACAGCGCAACCAAAATATGCAAAACTGAAGCGGGTAACTTTTTCTCGTCCTGCATAGGAAGGTGCAAAACAGGAGAATTACATTCGCTAGTTGAGAAGAAGCCAGCAAAGAAGGCAGGGTTGGTTATCAGTCGTATCGATACAATGATTATCGAGCTGATGGATTTGGACGAACTCATAACATCCGATGCGATTTGCCAGTCGTTTCAGACGTAGATAAAAGGAGCTGAAATAATTGATGTTGGCGTCGTGAAATCTCTTCGTCAAGCTTCTAGAGAAACGCAGACAGCGGTACTGAACTTACCTGCGGACCTAGTGAAAACAGTCTTGACTGTGGGCAAATTGAGAATAGGCTGGACGATATGTAGGGCAAGAACGAAGATCACACTCCTGAAACGTTTTAGATGCCTTGGCGAGCGACATAAAATGCTTATTGTGCGAAGGCAACTGTAACCATATTACCAGAAGCTACACCTGCCTGGAATACCAGCAGTCAGAGACATACCCCCGTGAAGAAGAGATTTCTCCAGCTGAACTTGAACCAGTGCAAGCCAACCCAAGACCTTTCCTGATAATCCTTACGAGAGGAAAATATTAATATTACTATCCTCTGTGAACAGTTCCGAAATATCGAGAACTTGAGATCTTGGACGCCAGACAGTTCCAGAAGGGCAGCTATCTAGATATGCAAAAGTCTCTTTATCAAAAAAGTACAATCTACAAAGCACAAAGAATTCGTGAGATATCGGGAGATATTTATATCTGTAGCGCTTATGCATCCCCAGAATCTTTTCGAGATGATTTCTATAAGTTTCTGGACGAAATAACTGAAAATCTTCGACATAGGAGTCCTGCCATTATAGCAGGATTTTAATGCGTGGACCACAAACTGGTATAGAAGATCGACAAACGGACGAGGCGAACACCTCTTGGATACCTTTCCATCGCTGGACTTTGTTACCCTGCACATAGGTACCAATCCAGCATTTTAAAGAAAGGAAATTTAGTTTTTATTGATGTGATATTCGTAAGTGAAAACCTAATTCCCCGAGTGATATCTTGGGAAGTTAGTGATCGCTATACTCACAGTTACCATCAGGCAATTGTTTTTGAAGTATTAAGCTACCGAGGACCGAGAACATGTAAGCCACTCCCGAAGAAAAGCACAACGTGCTAGGAGACGTAACACCTTTACTGCATTCAGAGATCAATATGCTGAAGCCCGGAGATCCCTGAACAAAGCTATTAATGTCAGTAAGTGACGTAGCTGGAAAGACCTGTGTAATGAGGTGGACCAGGACCTGTGGGGTAGATCCTACTGTATGATTATGATGCAACTGAGAGGTCAGAGTTCAGCGTCTCAAACTAGCCCAGAGCTCCTCGACAGAATAGTCAAAACCTTATTCCCACAATAAGTGGAATTTCGTATGCCCAGCTTATCAGACGAGTCTCTGCAGACAACACAAATTTCCCGTGAGGAATTATCAAGAGCCGTTGGTAAGATCGGGGACACCAAGGCTTCCGTCTCGGACGAAGTTCCAAACGTAGCTCTGAAAAAAGTCATTAAGATGAGACCAGACGTTCAACATTTTCGTCTATAATGTTGCCTTCGGGAGGGAAAGTTCCCTGGACGCTGGAAATAACACCTGGTTTTCCTGCTGAAAGGCGACGAACCACTAGATGAGCCCTCATCCTACCGGCTGATCTGTTTATTAGACATGGTGGGCAAAGTGCTCGAGAGAATTATTTGTAACCGATTAGAGAAATTCAGCGAGAGTAAGCTCTCGGAAAAACAAATTGGATCTCACAAAGCCAGATCCACTATCGAGGCCGCCAACAAAATTATTAATATCGCCAGAGAGGCAATAGCAGAGAGAAGCTGGACAAAGGGCACTAAGAGATACTGTGCTATCGGCACTTTGGATTTGAGAAATTCGTTTAACTTTGCTAGATGGTGCTGTATCCTCAATGCTCTGCGAAGTATCGAGGTTCCAAATACCTTTAGAGAATATTAGCGAATTATTTTTCTAACAAAGTCCTTACATACGACTCAGATTTAGGAAAGAAATCTTACTGTGTCACTGGTGGTATTCTACAGGGATCAGCCCTTGGACCAGTACTGTAAAACGTTATATACGACGCAGTTTTAAGGCTGAAATTGCCCGAAGGCTCTTCAATAGTGGGATTTATTGACGATGTAGCGGTGATAATCGTCGGTAAGTTCTTGGATGAAATCACATGCACCACAAATGCAGCCGTCGCCATTATTCAGTAGTGGCTCTTCTTAGTGGGCTTACAGCTAGCACATCACAAAACTGAGGTGGTTCTAGTATTAGGAAAGAGAATTAGAGAATCTATTACTTTGACTGTCGGAGACTATGAAATCACATCACAGCGTTCTCTGAGATATCTTGGAGTCTAAATCGATGCCAATCTGCGATTCGATAAACATCACAAACATTAAAAACGCATTGGTTAACATTATGCCCAACACTGGGGGACCCATGCCAAGTCGTAGACGTTTGCTGTCAGCGGTAACAAGCTCCATCTTGCTTTACGCAGCACTGGTTTAGTCATCAGCTATGAACACAGTTTCATATACAAATATGATGACAAGGGTATTGTTCCGTCGAATGAATCATTAGTTTATTTTTATTATCAAATACAGTTACTGTGAATGAGTATTCACATTTATAATTATCTGTTGACCAGATTCAGGATGCTGTATCGGTTTAACAAAAATTCAACATCTTTGTATAACTAAGTCCCTAAACAAATAGCTGCAAAGGTACTTAAATCTATAAATCTCCGACTAGACAAAGGGACCATCTAGCTGGTCGGTGACTACAACTCGAGCAATCATACCACAACGAACGAGGAATTTATGGTAAAAATGTTTATGGTCGCTGGTAATCTTTAAGTTCAGAATCGTCTGAATGCTTGAACTCACTGGGAAAAATGATGTACTTTGAGACTCACGTAAACATCAAGTTCTCGAAACATCTACATTTTTACACTGCTGCTGTAAATCACGTTTCACTTTCAAGTTTACTTAAACTTTAAATTATAGATTGAGTTTTCTTATAGTTCACAGAAAATTCTTCCAATCATATTCAAAATTTATACGGCTGGATTTTTTCCTTATGATTACAGTAAAGCTCTATAGATTTAAAAACGACTGAGAATTTTACTCACTTTTGTCCCAACTATTGTGCGAGTCGTATCGTACAAATAATTAAGGTTCAAGTTCAATAGGATCAAACCTTATTATTAAAAATAAATGAAATACTTAATTCGTCGAACGAGAACGTTCAAATTGTATTAAAATTTTAATAAACAAAAATTTAACTGGAGAAATAGGAGTCAATTTTATTTCTTCACAATAGGTATATCAAAGAGTTGCATTGCGCGTTATCTGTGCCTATCGCACAGTGTCTTGCGTAGCTGCATGCTTTCTAGCAGATACAATGCCAATTGACCTTCTAGCACACGAAAGAGCCAGAATCCATCATCGTCTGTGAACGTCTATCGGAAACGCAACAATAATCTTTCGTTTGTTCTATCTTGGGGTGCGGTAAGATCTTAGTCAATCATAAAGACTGTCATCACGACTGATGTAACCAAATCAAAATTTTAAACTTAAGCGCCTGATATTGTTTAGCTATTATTAAAGGTATATAAAAATTTAAATAAATAATAATTCAGTTAAGTTACCAATTTCCTTGTTTTATTGATTTTTTTATATTCTACCATTTTGTTAAGTTCAAATAATTGGATTTATTCAAAATAAATTTTCTTATCAATTGAATTTTACAGGTTGTCTTAATCTCCGGAGTGTGTAGATCAAACAAACTCATCAAGCTTTTGACAACAGATGTCGAAGTAATTCAGGTTGCCGCATGGTTAGTATATCTACGAGATACCAAAAGAGACGTTACGTTTTTCATAAATTACCAAACAGATTAATGTACAAATCAATCTGTTGGATATAATAAGCTAAAAGCTTATTATAGCGCGGAATTCTTGCTATTACCGAAACCAGAAGATTACATTCGACACCGCTTCCGTCGATCTTCATCGACATTTAGTTGACGGCGGGCAAATATTTCAGCTGTACAGCAGCATGGGAAATGGAAATCCCTTGCGACAGCAGCACCAACTGCTGATGAAGGGAAAATTTATCCGAAACTGATCGAGAAATAATAAAAAATCGTTAATTTAGAAGATAGGTAGTGAAAATCAAACCTCTGAACCAATTTCCTGTATATAAATTTCTATCGTGTATAAAATTTTTGCCAAACATCAAACAAATCAAGGAATAATAAAAGCTTCGTATTTCAAAACCGACCAGTTTTTCAGACATTAATAGCCTATAATTAAGAGGTTATTATTAAGTAAGATAAATTGTTACAGGTTGCTTTATAAAATTTCTTAATAGTTATTTTTTATTCAACAACAATTTGCCACATGCGGTACACATTTATCAAATTGTTATAGTTGTTACTTGTTAATCAACAGTAATTTGCTACGTGCGTTACACGATTATTAAATGGTTATAACTGTTAATTTTATTTGATTAATAGTTAATCATGAACAACTTGCCACTTACATTGTATGATTATCAAATTCTTATAGTAGTTAATTTTGGTTTTTATCAATTGTTAATCAACCATAATATTTTATTAAAATTTGATTTTATTTATCATACATAAATTTTGTATTACTTAGTTTATGTGATTCAATATTCCCCATTAGGTGAAATTCGTATATTATTTATATGTTTTAATTAAACAATTGTCAAAACTACAACAAATTTTATGCTCTTGTTTATGATCATAGTAAGGTTGGTACATAAGGAATAAGAAAATATAAGCTTTAGAAATTGTTAATTAGGCATGGATTTGTGGTTATTTGTGATGTGTAAGCAGTTTTAAGAACGTGTTATATCTGTTAAATGCTAGTTAGATCAGTTGTGTGTTTTGAAGCGTGTCCTATTTTTATCGAATAATATTTTGATAAAAAATTTGAATTCATAGTTAAAACCCTGTATATGTTAGTCAAGATTAAGATTTGAATTTCACGATTTTTGAAAAAAATTGTAATAAAATTCCATAAAAACTGTGGTTAACATTAAACAATTCATGATTACCTCTAAATATCATATCTAAAAAAATTGAATATCTATACAATTCAGTTTTTCCCTTTATTCCGGACGTCCTAACTTAGATCAAAAGATGTTGCAATGTTTGAAAAATAACCGTGTAAACAATTCTAAGTTCAAAAATGGCCCCTTATAATGTACATGCAAATATAAGACAAATGAATGGCAAATTTATGTCAAAATCGAAAAAATTTCGCCTCAAAAATGTTTTAAGAGGTTGTAAGAAGAAACTAAGAAATAGAAGAACAGTAAGTATCATTTCGGAGCGCAGAATTTCGTATGTAAATACAATTGGTAAAAAGTCATGGTTTACCGAATGCAAAATTCCACTTTTATTATCATGTATAAAAAATAAAAAAGATCGTGGACTGGCAGTGGGATATTAATCAAATGTTATAGTTTTTCAAAGCCTTATGATATAAGAATAGACAAACACAAACTGTCCGACCGTATTTTTACTATAAATTACAAAGCAGTAATAGGTAGGTTATGATTTTACACATAACATTTTTAAAAGTTTTTATATGTTTTAACGAATTTAGTTTTTAATGATTTTCACAAGTTCTTTAACCGATAAGTTATTTCATACATGATCTCAGTTTTGATTGATAGTGGTATAGGACCTGATTAATTTAACAGTCTTTTAATCACAATGAATTTGCTACCAGTCAAGCATGATCTCATGAAAGGTCATGAATGAAAAATCGGTCATTCTATTGATTAAGTAGCGTAAGAAAGCTGCATAGAAAGTATTCTTTGGAAAAAAATGTTGCAATTGATACAAAATAGGTACAGTAATTATTTATCTATTTGGAATTCAGAACTAAGTACTTTAATATTCGTTTAATGTAAAATAAAGTAAATCAATTTCAGAAATACTGGAAATCTCTCGGTTCTTGATAAAATATGTACATAATTTACTTCAAGTAAAATAGATATCAACCAAAATACTGATTTAACTGTTTCATTTGATGCAGGATGGCAGAAAAGAGGAGCAGGAAAATCGTAAAACAGTTTGTCAGTTTGATATTATTTTTCTTCCATTACAAATTACATTTTTTTTTGTAATTATATATGAACAGCGGAATATGAATTTTTGTGTTAATGATATACGTCTTTAGTAAATATTCATCTTCTATGTAATTAATTTCAATTATCGAGTTATAATAGTCAATTGAATGTTACATAGTGATATTTTAAATATAATACAAATTTTGATTCTAATATGTTGAATTTCAAATTATTTTTTAATAAATATTATTCTGTGAATGTTAAAATAAAATAAAATTGTTTTCAAAATATTATAATTCATGAATACGATGATAAATCATTTGATTATAGTTCTTTAATTGGCAACAATTTGGGAAAGATTTTATCACTTTTAACTAGATTAAAAAGATGTAAGATTTGTGAGCGTGAACATTCAAATGAATACCACGATGTTTAGAAAAATTTTTCTGGAAGTGCGACATTAATAGAGTTCGACATGGCAGTCGAATTGATTACTAAAAATCCTCTATTTCATGAGTCAGAGTAAACACATTGATAGATAATGATGACTTCTCTGTAAAATCAGCTATTTCTCAAGAATCCTCCACCCCCATCAAAAATGGCCCCCAATTCAATCATGCAACGAAAGTACTCACTAATGCTTTATATAAAAAAAATTGTCAGTTCAAATTATTGAGTACTTTTCTTCGTGCTTTACAGCTGGCAATCCTGATGAAGCTTGAAAGGCATTCAAAAGTCTTATTCTTCATACTTATGGTGATGTCTGCAGATAACCACTTTCAAGCGCTAAATAACGGTCGTCACTGGAAAAATTTTTCTCAGAGATTCATCAGTGAATGAGGAAAAACTCATTTCTTGCAGTTTTATGCAGAGCAACGACTCTTTAAACAATTTGGATTTGGGCAGTAAACATTCCAAATCCAAACATTATACAGGTTCCAAGCTTTTCACGTTGAAGACTACCATGACTATCGTTAAAATTTGCCAAAAAAATATTGGTGTCGAATATATTGTTGAAGAGATCTTAGGTTTGTCACTAAGGTCTCAGACACAAAATTATTAAAAGCAGCAAAACGAAAAAAAGAAACATGCGAGTAGACCAGTTGAAAACATTCAAGTACAAACGAAGATTATTCACGAAGAAGCAAAGGCGCAAAGGCTTATTATCAGATTGAGTGTGGATTAGCATGAAATTTTAATTTAGACAGAGCATTTGAATTAACTGCTCTTGTTATATTCATATTTTATCTATTTTTTGACACATGAGTCAGAGAAAAGATGACGTAATTTTCATCTAATTTTTTTTTAATTTTATTCCAAATTATTTCACAGGTATTAAAAAAAGTTTTAGTTAGTTTTTTTCGATTTGAAGAATACATCGTTGTCAAAAAACAGTTGGAAATTTGTCAAGTAAGTATTATCCTTGTACAAATACAATAAAATTTATTAATTCTCAAAGCTCAGTTATCCACGAACGAACCTTTTATAATGGATACATCATACCCATGAATAAAATATTCAAGAAAACATCTACAGTTACAGGATTGGTTGTTGAAAAAGATGAAATGTTTTTCCATGGAAATAAAGTGGTAATACCAAACTTATGTTAGGCATTCCAAAAATTTGTTGATTGTTTGAAGAGTGTTATACCTAAGGATATACTATCAGCGCACAATAGGGTTGGGTAACTTGACATTTTTATATTGATAATAATTTTTGCTACAGTTTCCCATACAACTATCTGTTGAAATGAATTTCAGTTTCGATGCTCTAATTCCACTGCATCACCTAAATCATCTAAATCCACTCGAAGAATTTTGCTCAATAATATTTGAATTCGTAGACACTTTATATTATCTAAGAACAGTTCTTCGAGAAAGGGCTAAACAGAAATTGAGTTTTAAACAAGATTTGTTGACTAATGATTTTTTAGAAAATTATTCTTCTGAACGAGCACATAATGCAGAAATGACATCATTATGCTTGCTAACTTGATCATTGCATTAAAAGTTTCAAATGATGTTTTGCTAAACAAATGTTGATCAGTACGAATATTCTCACTAACGGCGAACAATTAAAACAGGTGTTACATGAGACATTATAAATCTATTTATAAAATAACATAGTATATTAATTAAGAATATTAAATTGCCTTTAGAATTTGTTATTTACTAAGTTATGTTTCTTTTTTCTAAAAATTTCTTTAAATACAATTTCCACAAGAAAAAAATTATTATTAATTATGATATATATACTTATTTGATTAATCAAATTATTGCATGATTTTATTGTAGCAATGATTTTAGTTTTAAGAATTTGAAACTATTTTTTCGTAACACGTGACCAACTTTTTTCCCTGTTTTTGTGGTATTGAAACATATGTTTATTTCTTAGAGAGTAAAACATATTTTTTCAATCTCTAGAGGGCTTTTTTCTCTTCTAAGAGGCGATTTTTACTCCCTAGCCGATGAGTTTATTCTTGCTTCGTAGCGTTTCTCGCGCCACCTAGTATATTGTGGGAACAACAAGAAACGCAACGCGCGCCAAAGAAGTTGATCATTTGCGGCTGCAGTACGGGATTTTGAACATCTCGTTTAAATTTTTTTGAATTCAGAGATGCATCGAAACAATAATTTTATAAAATCATATTTCATTTCATTCTTATTTTGTATAAAATGATTGTATAAACGAATTTTTAAAAGTATATTTATTTATTTCGGAGGGCTCCCCCCCCTCCCCCTCGAATCCCTCGGCTAGGGGTCCGCCTCCAGATCTCCGTAGTGTCCCCCCACGCCGTTTTAGTTATCAATAGTTTGTAGTGCACTTGTTACGAAAATTAAAATATGCGCCACGGGAAGGCGCTATTATGCCCTTGTATGAAATTACAAACCTCGACTCAATTTCTTGATGCATAACGTACTATACTTTACAGAAGTTCTTTTGTCAGTATATTTAAAATTTGACCGATAACTTGCAACGTTGCCATATGTAACATAACCTACACATTCATACTTTACATAATTTCAAAATGTAAAGTTGTCCGTACTGATTTTCTTTTCGTCTTAAAGTGATTGGATACTTACGTGAAATAAGCATTTACATGGGTATTCAGGTACTGCTTTCGAATATAAATTAATTTCTTTAATTTGTTTTTATTACGGGAAACGTTTTTCGATTTTCAATATAATGTATAAAAAATAATAAAAATCAAACTATGCGATTTTATCTACCTCTTTGTTTTGCATCAGTTGAATATAACATTTAAATGATGATGGTTACATGATAAATGGTCGTTAAATTGCTTTTCTCGAAAAGGAAACTTTTGACTTATTATATGAGTATAGTAATCCTTGATGCAGTTTAAACCAAAGTTGCTGTCATCTGCACAGTTGTGTGACTGCGTGTGTGATTAGGCGGAGCGTAATCTCACATCATAATCGTAATAACTGATTTGGATCCCACGCAGGGCCAAATCAATTATTCGCATCGTCCGGCTCAAATTATTTTTTTCAATTCTCTTGCAGTAGAAAAAAAAACAAATAATAATACAAACAAAATAAATTGAATCAATTTAATGGAGAATTTTGGATTCTTAATAAATACCGAATACTATATTTTTGAAACGATAAATATATTTTGTTTTGTTTTTATTATACAAATATCATTACATTATTAGTTATTTCATAATATTTTTATAATTTTTCGCTTCTCTTACAATAAATAAATAAACAATTTAGTGCTATTATAGAAGAGATTGGCATTTATTTTGGTGAGGCGAGACTTAGCCTGATTCGTTTTCATAAAGGGTGTCCCAAAAGTCCCGGAACGGTCAAATATCTCGCGAAATATACATCGAATCAAAAAAACAAAAAGTACGTGTTTCACCTTTTCGAAAAAGCTATTTCACAATACCACACTTGACCCCCCCACCCCCACCCCTGGGGGTGGGGGGTGGGGCAACTTTTCAATCTTAAATGGGAACCCCCATTTTTTATTGCAGATTTGGATTCTTCATGAAAAAATAAGTAACTTTTATTCGGGACATTTTTTTCGGATTCTTGATAGATGGCGCGATAATAGGAAAAAACGATTTATCCTGATACC
>JABFQD010005052.1:0-11079 GCA_022817045.1 Psix sp. ZL-2020
AGCAGGTAGATTTATCTGTTAGTTACACATTCTTGTTATAATATTTTTTTGGTTACACTAATAAAAAGTTTATTTGTAAAGTCAACAATAAAAATATTTGCACTGGTTTATTAAATTTTAGCATGAGATTTAAGTTTTAATATACATTATTGTTATTACGGTGATGTAACAAAATATGCACTTGGCTTGGTAAATTTGTCTTGTTTATTTATCAATGCATTTAAGCAAGTCAGACTAAAAAATACCCAAAGTTACAGACCAACTGTAGAGATATAGTTCTGTAACAAGTCACGAGTTTCGTGGTCGCAAGTTTCCAACATATCGTCACAGGAGTTATTCTGCCGTGACGCATTTTAAGTGCGAAGGTAAAAGTCTGCCTTATTTCCTAAGGCATCGGGCAAAATTTCCTTCACTCCCTCGGCGCTGTTTTTATTTAGCAACGCCTGTGTTCTTTCTGCCATGCCTTGTATCATTTCGATTCACTTTCTCCGCTTTGTGTATATCATCCAATTCAGTGCTTCGCGCCCTTTTCTTCCTCGGCAAAATAGAGAGTCAAGTCTTTTCTCGCGACGCCTTACACGAATGTTGATAAGATACTTTTGCAATTAATTCTACGTTCTGGGATTTAATGTCACTTAATATTTGTACTTCTATCTAAATATTATTTTCTCTCTTATCAACTAGGATACTAAAATATAATGATAAACATACTTTTTCAATTGTATAATTGTATGATTTTGATACGTGCAAATATAATAAAATATTGTTCATTATTTAGGAACAGGTATTTATATTTTATAAAAATCTGTTCGACCTATATAAAAAAATGAAAAAAACTTAGTATATCATTTTACTTTGACCTATAAAATAATTTTACCAAATCCACGATATTTTAAAGAACATTTGCGAATTGTGTATACAAACACATTTGTGAAAGGCTTGCAAGCCATTGTCCTTGGACTGGAATGCGATTTTTATATCCCTACAGAACGATGGTAAAAGTCAGATAAAAGAGGTAAAGAAAAAGGTTTGAACACTGATTCTTGTCTAGCTTTTGAGAAACAGATTCACCGTTTGCTTCATACGCATAAGAAACGTAAAATGTGTGAAAGTGAAGAGAATATAATTGTGCATCGTAAAAGCTTCTATAGTAGAGTCTGTTTTTCACCAGAAGCTTTTTCACGAATTGTTATACAGTTATCCGCTATTCGTTGCCATCAAATTGTAAATCATTGATTTTCGTATTCATCGTTTCATGATATGGAGAGTTATTTCATTTTCATTAGAAAGCTTCCAATACATATTATTCGATGTAAAGCCATTATGTTTCTTTCGCAAAAAACCTTGTGTAATAAACTTCGCATCTCTGAATGAATTTTTGATTATTTTCAATCATGATTTATTCAAAACAAGAATGATTCGTTTACAAATGTAATGCGTTCTAACAAAAAACGATTTAATCCCTGCAAAACTCAAACAGATTTTATTTTTACTGTGAAAGTTTATAATAAAAGAATCGAGCGTATAAATATAAAGGAATTTGCATGAAATTTAACAGGGGGAATTGATTTTGCTGTTTTATTGAAAATCAACTACCATGATTCCATCAAAAACCTAATACGATGAGAATTTTTTAGTTTGTAATCTGACTAAATTTCATCGTATCGTTTCGGACGAGATATTTTTCCGGCGTATAAGATAAAATGAAAATATACCCACTGCATAGGAAGATTAATAAAAAAATAATTAGTTGCCGAAAAGACATCCATTGGCTGGGAAAGTCACCGCGTAATTCGCGTCACGAAAGAAACCCAGCAAGCAGCCCGGAATCATATTAAACAAAATTTAACAATTTCCTCGGTCGTATTTCACTGGTCTTTGTTTCGCGAAGCGTGCTGATATTGTATTCCAATTCAGCGCGAACACGCTGGTCCCGGCGCCCGTAAATAAAACAACTTCCCATTAGGACTCTCTTGGCGCAGCAGACATGACTGAATGCCCACTACTAGCGACGTGTCCCTGGTAATTATTTATTTCCTCTGCAGTTCGTTTGTAATTTTTTTTTTCACCTTTTGCAGTGGTGAGCATCCTCTCATGAGTAATTGTCTATTAGATCAATTACAAGGACAATAAACAAACTACTTCAAAGTATTTTACCATCTCAACCATGAACTCATTTCTACATTTCATTTATGCGGTAAAGTAATTATTCTGGTGGCATCTGTTACAAAATCTAAATAAATTAACGCAACTAAAGAAAATGTGGTACAGAATTATGGAAATATATTTTTTAATAACCATGCAGTTGCGTGGACTCTGTATACCTTTTTCTCTTTTTTTTTTAATTCGCTTGTTTTAATGGTATTTCATATAAACGTTTTATCGTTATCCTTGGGACAAATAGTAGCCACAAAGTAATTAACAAGACTGCTCCAGCTACGGTTTTTATTCACAAAAATGTTCAGCCTTGACATTAAGATGTGCTTACATTTTAAATCGTTTATTCCAAAGCTGTGTTTGATAAGAACAGTCGAGGTAAATGGCGCACATTGGTAATCGCTTAAAACCTCTTTTCCTATGATAACTCATCCGTGACAAGCCATTCTTCGAAACATCTTTAAGCGACGCCTACAGAAAGAGCTCAAGTAATGTACACAGAGACACTCGCACGGAAACATTTCATGCTCAATCTTCAGGTCTACTCGAGCATAAAATCAAAAAAGCGCGAGAGAAAGGTGAATGTCTCTTTCTATCTTTAGAGCGATGCAGATTTTGTCTCATTCTCACGCTATTGTTTTCCTGGTTTAACTCTTAAATAATCCATTCTTATTCACTTATTTACTGGGTGCAACGAATTCTTGCACGATGGCCCAGTAGCAACATTAATAGATCACGACTTAAGGTAATCTCTATCTTCAAAATAGATGACGCTGGTACATTCGGCTATAAATTTCTTTTCAATTTAGAAAATTAGTTATAACTTTGCTTTATTGAGTTACTTGTTTTGTAAAACATGAAATTCAAGAAATCATCTTTTCGTGATTATTTATGAGTGTTTTACATTTATCGAGAAGTAAAAGGCTTTATTATTAATTAGTGACATTTTTATGTTATTTGTTTAAACGATTATTAAATTATATAATATCAAATGAAACTTTGTTCATAATGATTAAATTATGAGTATTATAATTATAGCTATGCATTTTTTACGTGATGTGAGCATTATTATAAGCTTGCAGAATAATATATTATGCGACAAGGAAGAGAGACAGGCGATTATTTTCAGACTAAAGTGGCAGAACGAGACGTAACTAAGGGCTACCGAAGACAGCCTGAAGTGTAGTCGAGTTTTGCCATCTTCACCCTTCAAATAAATCTTTAGTCTTCCATGTTGAATACGTATTTTTTGTAATAAGGGCATATAACCTGCATTTTAATAACTTATTTTCAAGAGGAAAAACAATTTTTATTTTAAAGGAAGCACTTTGCTCCCTAGATAGATTTTTTCCACCATCAAAAAAAACCTTTTTTAATACTCTAGAAACAGAGAATAATCAGGTTGTTAATATGCATGGATAATGAAAAAAATTGTATATCACAATAAATAAAAAATAATTAAACAAAGAAAAAGCGTAACATCACATTACACAAACGTAGTCAATTTTTATGAAAAACGTGATAGTCTACTATTAAAACGTTAAAATAAAAAAGACGTTACGCTTTTTATATTAAACACATATATTGCTTATGACATTTTTTTAACTTTTGATACAATTTTCGTATTTACAAAAAATGTGACGAATTTAAAGCTCGCAATATTTATTAAAAAATTTCGTTTTTGCCGATAGCGTGAATTTTATTATTTTTAATAATTGATATCATAAATCTATTATTTGTCTTAATTCCATCATTTATAATTATGGTATAAAATATGAAAAATATCATATCATATGCACATTTACGTAATCTGTGATAATTTTCATTTCTCTATATATCACGAAAACAGGTTTTTATTTGAATGATAAACTTTCTACGTACTGCAAAATTTTGAATAATCGTCTTAACGACATACTAATGACTGATGCACTAAATAAATTATAATATTTTTTCATTCTCTTGTAAAACAAATAGGGCAATCCCGATGTTTTGTTATGTATAATAATTATGCATTTGTCAGAAAAAATGAGTTTCTAATTTATATTTAGCTTAGTGATCAGACTGGTAGTTGAACTGGATATAATTTGTGTTGCAACTGAATCTTACTCTCAATATCTTACGGATTACGAACGTTGTCTAAACGTTACTCAAACTAGTTTTAGTATAGTAACAGCTTAAAGTAGTATATATGGAGTCTGAATACAGACTGTATTGGTAAGTAACTAAGGTACGGTCTCGATTAAAACATCTTAATACCATCTTAATTAAAATGTCTAGATATTCATATAAAATAAAATCTTGAAAGATTAATAGTGAATGCTCGCAATTGTCTAGACTGTAAAATATTGCTTTTTATATTGTAATTTTACTATCGAAATTCACTGTTTGAAATAGTTGTGACAGCTATTAAAATCGTTACTGTTATTGTAACGATTCTTTCAAATTCACAAAAAATTCTTTTTAGATATTGTAAAAAAATATGAATATGTATAGAAGTTATACAACAAACGGATTTGACTGACTCTAAAAATATTTCATTACTCTACATTCTCCGAACGACTTTTTCAAACGTTCTAATTTAATGTCAAAATGTATATTCCTATTCATACCTTTTTTTATCGAATAGAAATCATGTTCATTTTATATTCCATGATGAATTTGAATTATACAATCATAACATATGATATTTTTTACAAATGTCCCACAGGTGGCGCAACAGCCTTATTGACAAATTGGAGCAATCGCTAATCTGAATACGCTCATCATCTGGTATCAATCCACCAAATAATGATTATCAGCGCGCGTTTTGGTCGGGTGTAAAATCACTTAATTAAGGGGTGTGTCATCTAACTATTATCTGCGGTAAGATTACGTATGGCGCTTCTTAGGATTATTAGTAAGCAGAAGATAGAGTGCGCATTGGCACGGTGGCACGACACGACGGATGAAATGGGATTGCACATGTCAATACCCAGAGCGTTGTCTCTTGAGCGCGATATCGACTTTAACGCCGTTGTTGATACGAAATTGGCGCGCCATTGACCGAACAATTCTTTCGCGTGAACATCAACATTAAACTAGCGACGTTGGTATGCGCCTCACGTATCGCGGGGTTTATAATTATTTTTATCATTTTTTGCACCGTGCGTGTAGCAACATAATCGCGGCTCAACAAGGAAAAGAAGAATAAGCCTGCGAGCGTCGCTTTTGCATAATAAACATGCTTGACCTGCGCTTGTCAAAGCTGAGCCGAAGAGTTAAGCGAATTTTGTTGGAAACGCGCTTTGATCGCTCGTGCGTTTATAATTAAAAATTCAATCGAGGATAGGATTGATAAAGATCAACGTAAAGCAATCGAAATCACTATGTGCGTTTACGCTAATGACATCGTCAATTAATGCTTGATTCGACACTCTGAAGAATTTAATTAGTCTCTGTTGAGTTGGCAAGTTGGAACGCTCGACAAAAGGAACGGAAATTTCAAGTTTGTTCCATTTGTTCCGGTAACCATTCTTCGTTTCTTTGAACCAAGAACTTAAATTAACAGTATACGCTAGTTAAGAGCTTTTGCAATGAACGAATTCTGTATTCTCGATTGTAATGCTTGAATTTGAGTCTTAACATCTCTTAGCTTTTCATAAAACTCAACTTACACCTATTCCATTTATGCATATACGTCTATTAATACAACTTTTACTGATACTATTTTGGTCTAATTTTCAATTTGTTTCATTTAAATTCTGCTTGTTCGTATGCATAGTATATACCTCGTATTACACAGCAATAAACATCGAATATATTTTATGACAAGAATAATAAACTGATGGATGAAGTTCAGGCTCGATATTTTCACAATTGAAACTTTTATTTTATTGTAATTGATAATTTGTTTATGATTGTTTATTAAAACGAATTTTAAAAATATCAAATTTAATCAGATATTTTGTTTTAATTTATATTACATTATTTGCAATAAACAAATAGGTATAGTTTAATTCATTATTTGCGAATCATTAGAACTACTTTAAAACATATCATATTGTGTAAGCACAAAAATATTACTTTTATTGATTCTTGTACAACATGCATGTCAAAAAAGTTTATTTTAAAGACGGAAAACAACTTCTTTATCAGAACTGTGATTTATGAACAAACTTGCATACGTTTTTCTAAATTTCAATTTGAAATTATGAAATTTATAGCGAACCAACTGATTCTAAAATCTTTTTTATTCTCCCAAGACGTTGACGTTATTTATGAATTGATTTATTATTTTTTCATTTCGTCATCCTTGAATTTATGAGTTATATTTTGAATCTAAATTCTTGGTTTTATTTTTTCGAATATTGCCCCTCGGGCTCTAATCCTAAAATGCTGACAACTGAATATTGAATTTGAAATCCAAGCTCTAAATCATTCAGAGTTCATCGTTAAATTTATCGAGGGTTTTTTTGTAGATTCCAGTGCGAAAAAGTTTTCAACATCTTCTACACTTCGGTACCACTCAGCTCGATATCAAAATAAAAGCGATCTCAACATTGATTGCTGACATTCTACATTAATGGGATACATAAACTAACGCAGTGATACCAATTATCAAGTAATATCAGTTGATTAAGAAGTTACGCGAACATCAACAATTTTGACATCGGCATAACAACGACTGATCAGTTGAGCAAAGTTACAATAACACAAAACTCAAATACAATCGATAGCTCTTTGTACGCAAACAATAAAACATATATAACAAGCAGTAGTCTAAATTGCTGGCCGTAAAAGTAACACGAGCTGTACCGTATTATTATAAATCCCCAGCGAATCCATCACCTGTCTCAAATGACATCAACGGCCATCGAGTACACTTTTCTTCCTGAATTTGCTCCGACGTGTTTAGTTTTCAGCATGATAGTCTCGTCAATATATACGAAATCGTAATAACGTCGACGGTAGGGATCTCCATGGAGAGTTCGACGAGTACACGTTGAAGAAATACGATTGGATTACGACTATTTGATGTTTGATACGATCGGATATTCCGGGTAAAAGATCTGCCTTGCATTAAAGCGCCGGATTGCGAGCATCAACACGACGTTCTGGCGATGACACGCGATTCATTGGTAGAATGATTTCAAGGGGAGACCTAAATTAACGATGAGCCAAAGCTTTCCACGTCATGATTTGATTAGAGATTAATGATGGGTAAATGTTATGCTTCAATAGAGGACACCAACTGTTGGCGGTCATTAAATTTAGTTGGTGGTTTCAAGTGGACCACTTCGGACAGAGAACAAGGAATTAAAAACGCCGACCGGAGATTAGGAAGAAAGTTGCTGAAATTATTCCAACCTTGCTTGTTGTTATGGTGTAGTTTAATTGAGGAAATTTCGCCTGCTAGAAAATGTTGAGCCGAGTGTCTAATCTTGTCAGGCAAAATTAGATGGCATTTAGAGATAAGAAGATAAATGAAATCTCATGGTTGAAATTGTAATTACAGTCTGAAAAACATTGCATTAAAGTCGCCGATTTGTAAGTAAATTCAGGTTTTTTCGGTTCTGAGCTCTGTCGTCTTTTTGATTTCTAGAACTTTTTAATGGAAGTTGAAAATCATGATTTTCCACGTTACAAGTTTTACACTTTAAATCTTCAATCACTTGTCATTTCTTCTGAATTTTAGTTGTCATAACTTTACCTTGAAATTAGTAAGTTTTCTATTTTTGTTGTTAAAAGTTCGAGTTGATGATCTCGTGAAGACGGTTTCAAGTATAACTTCTCGAATGCTAGTGAGTATGAAGATTGTAACTGGACAATAACTAGGACAGCTGAATCTGAAAGCTACCTTTATTACCCTCATCATCCAGTTACTAGCACTCGAAGAGGTTTTCCACTTTACGATGACTTCAATGAATATCAAAACTCAAAGTAAATTTCTACTTTGTCTCTGCGATTGAAACAAATACTGTCATAAATCATCTTCCTCTTTTTGTTCGAATTATAATAAAAAATTTAGTGTTCAACAGATGTTATTGAAAAGACTCTCGATTACTTCTTCAGAAATTAATAAAAGGTCCTTAATAACGCTACCAAATCAGAAATAAATTATGTACAGAAAGAAATATCCGCAAATATTTATTATACAAATAAATTCGGTTCTACCAATTGGTGTGACAATTATACACACAAAATCGGCGAAACTTTCTATTAGTAATTATCCCGCGGAATGTATTATGTATACTACAATACACTAAAAGGACATCATAAAAGTGGTCAAGCGGAGAAGGTGAAAATGTTGATAACTATCAACATAATCAATTTTGGAGAACATTCAGTTGAATTCATTGCCGTGATTATACTGCAATCCAACACATTAATACAGCTGATGTTTAAACATTACCATGTTTACTACCATATAAATTCGTTCATTTATTGCCTGTGATCCAACTCTAATTAAATTTGCAATTGTTATTTCCACCGCGGAAAAACTTTTCCGTAACCGTTCATTATATCATCTGCACTAAAAATATATCTTTCACTTTGCATTGCATTATCATTTCATATAACTTCACCTATTAAATCACTTATTCCGTCAAGATATACACCAGCATAAAAAAGCCTAACGTGCTTTCATTTATTTAATCAAATGAAAGCTCTACATTTGAAAAAACCAGTTCCTATGGATGAAATTGCATTAGCAAAATTAGCAAGCCGAAATTTCCAATCCATCTACTTCTACTCGAATCAACTTAATGGTGTGAACGATATCTAATTTCAATCGGCGTCTTGACACTGCTGACCACAGAGCAGTCGACTATAAACAAGCGGGTATCAAGCGAGCCAGTTAACCACGTTTCATGTGATCATGGTACCACCAATTAATCCAAATGAATCAGCAGCGACAATTACCCTCATCATAGCAAGTTTGTAGTTTTCTGCACTCTTCTTCATAGCATCGGGCTCTGCAGCCCTAAAGTCACCACGTGAACGCTATTGCTTTCACTTGGATCCAAAAAACCACTCGGGTCATAAACACACGCGCGACTCGGTCCCGGCATCTGGTCCGTGCGCGTGTCACGATCAACTTGCTGGTTGTTCGGATCCGGCGTGTCGTCAATTGAATCTCAAACACTCACCCCCAGCGATTGCGCGACGCGTCTTCGAGTAACGCCGCGGCAAGACTGAGGTCTGTTACCCGGCCGGGTAGCTACCATGGCAACCTACCCCCCGAAAACCCGATCCCCACTGCCTGCTCGTATTTTCCATCCCTTCCCACAAGCCGTGCACACGCGCGCTGTTAAACTTCCTTATACCCCGCGATATTTTGCCTACTTACTATTTTTTGGCAGATATTTTTCTGTCGTCAAATTTGTTAATCACCTGACATTTCATGATACAGATTTGTAACAACAAAAATGAATATTTATGATATCGGATGAAATATTTGTTTATCGTTGTTTATTTTGTTTTATTAAGATCATTTCGTGCTAGAAAATATGTTTCGAAGTAAAATAGCTATTGATTTTAATTTCTATTATACAAATCATTTATCATTAAATGAAGTTGAAGCTTCAAACTGATTGTCATTTTTGACACATTCCCTTCTCAAATTTCACTTCATTAGTGTTCTTCAAAGTCCAGGTATAAGATTACGAATTAATTGGTGTTTGCATGCGCAAGTTCCAAACTACCATTGACAAACAAGAGGCGCGAACGATTATCCAACTCATTTGACGGGAACACTTGGTCACAGAGTTCGCGAGTAACGAGATTTTGCGAACAAGTGCAGAGACCGAACCATGTTGGGCATTGTATGTTGCGGAAGTTAAAGTGATAAGGAGGATGAAGCTTTATTTCGGATGTGGCGTGTTGCTCGCCGACAGTTAAAATTCAATCTTGAAGAAAGTTAGTTAAACAATTTGTTGAAAGTCAGACCACGGCTGAATGTGAATGAGATCAGTGAGTCTCAGATTTAAGTGTTTGCCTTTCGGATGCGAGATATTCGAACGGAAGAGCAATTGCAAGTGAAATGAAATTTCAAATTCTAGAGATCAAATTTTAGAGTTTATGCGGGAAGAACTTATAAGTGTAAGGTTTTGGGATTTCTAAATCGATATGTATATACCAGACACGCTATAAAATACAATGTTGTTTCGGTTACGGTCTTACATAATTTTTCTTATCTATTAGATTCAATTTTCATCTGAAACTTATAATACAAAATACTAGAAATTTGGAAATGACTATAGTCATTGAAGTTTTATATTGATTGACAAAAGATATCTTTAAATGATTTGATACCGTTTCATGTTATCACTAGTAACTTTGTAACTTTATTTGTTAAGTTCAATCGAATGCTTTTAAGGAAATTATGTATAATTTCAAATGTGTTAACGTTTTAACATCTTACACGAATAAAATATATTTGATTTACTATAAATGGTATATGTATAAGTATAATTATTGCATACGTGATATATATCTCACTGATGTTTGAATTATGTTGTATCTGGGATAAAGATTAAATTAATGTGTATGTATGTTTTTCGTAAAGCAAAATTTCATTATGAACGTAAAGTAAAAAACGTTTTCAAAAATCACGAATATTAATTAAAAAATGAAGATTTATACTCTATTTCAGCCATAGAGAAAAGAAATGTGATTTATGTGAAATCGAATCTTAATGAATTGGCTGTAAGCCTTCGAAAAAATACGATAATACGGTTGTTCATAGAAAAAAGAATCCATTAGATAGAGTATTCAAAAAAAGATTTTGTTAGAAATATGATACATTGTAAGTCAATACACATAATGATTTTGTAGAAATTTCTGGCAGTGAAAAGTTTAAAAACATTTTTGAACTTTATTCATTTTCATCAAACATTAATAAAGTTTCAAAGATAAATATACAACTATTAGAAATATAATAAT